>PVIR01047336.1:0-10041 GCA_004026965.1 Petromus typicus
AAAGAGATGGAGAATCCTATTAGCTCAAGTCCTTCGTCCCTATAAAATTTGTAACTGGACCTAGAGAGTCTGTGCCTTTAAGTGTCTCCACCTGGTCAAGAGACAACCCTCTATTTATTTATTCATAAACAAGGGTTTAAGACTTGTGATGGGCCAAATAGAAGATTTAGTGCTGGGGAACTCAGGAGATCACACGCCAGTCCCCATTCTCAAAGACTTCATAGTCTTTAGAATAATAAAAATAAATAATACATATAGGGTTTGTAGTAGAATAAGCCACCAGACTACCTCAATTTGTAGTCCTAGCTCTGCTATTTAGTACATGGGTGACCTCAACTTCTTTGTGCTTCATTTTTCCATCTATAACCTCATGACAATAGCTTCACGTGGATTATTTCAGTTAGTAGTTATTTAGAAGACCCCGGGAAGAATGTCTGCCTTATAGTAACCAATATGCAGCTGTTGGGTAAGTAATGATTAGGAGTCGCCACCATCAGACCCAGGCCCGATTAACTTCGCCTGGGGAAAAGCATCAGCGATGAGATTGCTTGTGATTACCAGTGAAAGGGTGAGACATCTCCAAAAAGGAGACACCTGCACCAAGTGACAGATGGAGAAACTAACATTTGGAGGCTGCCTTAGTCCCCGCGTCGTAACGTTAATCCCAGCACCACACTTTCCACATCAAGCCAGCTAGGACCACATGAGACTTAGGCGGACATCTAGATATAAACAACAGCATTCCGCTCCGGCCCCAGAAGACTCGTCTGCATCCCCTTATGAATAAAGCAGTTGGTTCATCTCTAAAGTCCTAACAGCTTCAGCACTGCTGAAAACGACAAGTCCAAAGTCTCCTCCAAGATTTAAGGCAAACTTAACTGTGGGCCCCAGTACAAAAGAAAGTTAAACATGTCCAACGTACGCTGGTGTAAGATAAACATCACCATTCTGAAAGGCACAGATAGGATAGAGAGGAATAGGACCAAAGCAAGTCCAAAGTCCAGCAGGACAAACATTAAGTCCCATAGTTCCCTGCAGGACGTCCAGGCAGCCTGTGGCAAGATGTGAACTCCAAAGGCTGGGGTGGCCTCGCCCCACGGCACCGCTGGTGGGTATAGCTCCCATGGCTTTGCTCTCGGACCAGCTCTGTTCCCTCCTTATAGCTTTCCTCAGACGGTCCACATTCCTGGCTTCTCCAACATTTTGGAGTCTCCCCTGTACCTCTGCTTCGCCCTCACAGCTTCAGACATAGCCCCCTCAGGGACACACTGCATGGCATGCCAGGCCTTCCGAAATCTGGGTGGAAGCCTTCTGGACCCACGACTCTTTCATTCAGCATACAGTCAAAGCCAGCACAGTCGGTGTAAGTCCGATGTATGTCCGGGGTCGCAGAAGAAGGCACTCAGGGATGAGATGCAGCAGGTACAACAGCCTCACAGGACTGAACCACCAGATGTCTTCCAACAGCCCTTTTATTATGGAGCCAATACAAAGTAGCAATGCACAGGGGTAAAAACAGAAGAGGTGGGCTGGAGCATTTCCTGGGACAGGCCTCCAGTTCTTCCTGATTCCTATCCCAGTGTTTGTTTACCAATCTCATTTCCAAGATTCAGTAATACAAAACTTAACAAGATGCCCAGGAACATCCTGTGAACTGGTGATGAGGAAACTCAGGAGTTCTGCATAACTGGTAAACAGCTACCTTTTCCCCTACACAGCACCATGAGGTTGACGCCAGGGTCTGCCACGAGCTGAGCAGCGACCAGGCCTCCTCCTCCTCCTCCCCTGGCTGGCGCAGTTCAGGGCCTGCACTGGTGAGCGCTGTACACCCAGTCGAGAGGAACAAAGCCTCTAGGCCTGTGCCATTCTGGACCATCATGTTCTGAGGATCTCTTCACAAAGCAAAGTCTGTCACCTTTAAAATTTGGAGCTACGAAGAGTACTGCTGGTTCTTATGACACCCTTAGGCTACCTTTTCTACTGTTCTCTTCATTTTCTAAAACCAAATTCTCTGCTCCATCTTTGTAGGGCATAGTTTTACTGGAGCTTCCTTTATGGCCAAACTCAAAACATTTTAAATAATCCTGCTGGGCTCTTCGCCCTTAATTCTCAACATAAATCTCACTAATAGCCCCTGCAGTAGCCACGCCATCACCACATTAGAATGCCATAAAATTTCTTCTGCAGGACTCACTAACCCCCACCTTAGTCTCGGCCTCAGGCAAAATCTCTGGACATTAGCAAAGGCAGCCAATTTTCTACCAAATCCTAGCACACATGATCTGGAGTCCAACAACCAGTAAGATCTTTCTTCCCGGCAGAAACCGCCTGAACCCAGTCTTTACCAGCAGCATTTTTATCAACATTCTGATCTTCTGAACTCTGAAGAGAATCTCCCCTTACGTGCAGTTTACAGCCTCCTAGAGCTGCTTCCTCAGCCAGTACTTCCAAAACTTTCCAAACTCTACAAACAAGTTGTGAGGGTTCCTGAACCACACAGGTACAGTCACAGCAAAGAACCCACTCTCTGTACAAAATCTGTCTTAGTTACTTTTTTCATTGCTGAAACAAAATACTCAACACCGTAAATGAAAGGACGAAACGTCTATTGTAGTCACAGTTTGCAGAGGTTTTGGTGCATAGTTGCGTCACTCCAAGGCAGACATCGCAGAAGAGCAGACACTCACTGACAGCAGAGTGCAGAAAAGCAGCAAAGGACTGAGGAGCAAGTGACCACCGCAGCCCAGTTGCTGCTCCTTACATCTGCTCCAGGGTGGTGGCCCCACACCCAAGGAGAGGCACCCTTAATCCCAGCATCTCACACCACAGATCCGGCCACCTCTGAAGCCTCACATGGGATCACACAAGGCTTTTAAGAGCCATCTAGGTACAAGCAATAACAGGAGAACCAAGTCCAGCATGCCTGGAAATTCTGGCAAGGCTGTACGGAAAAAAGGAGCCTTTCTCCACTGTTGGTGGCAGTGTAAGAGGGTGTAAGCCACCATGGAAATCAGTACGGAGATTCCTCGAAAACTAAGTCCCACTTGACTCAGCTATTTCCCTTCTAGTTGTCTTCCTGAAAGAGTTAAAAGCATCATACCACAGTGATATATGTGTACCCATGTTTATGGCAGCACAATTTATAATAGCTAATAATGGAAACAGCCCATATGCCTATCAACACATGAATCAATAAAGAAAAAGCGGTATTTATATGCAGTGGAACAGTACTCTGCCATGAGCGATAAACTGGAGTCATCTCTAGGAAAACAGAAACACCTCGAGACCATAAGTAAAAAATAAATCAGGGGCCGGGGAGTTAGCTCAGTGGTTCCGGCGCCTGTCTGGACCCGGGTTCAATCCCCGGTAACCACATAACAATACTGGGTGTGGAGACTCACGCCCAGCAGCAACCAGTACCACATACCACAGTGCCGGGCGTGGTGGCTCACGCCTGTCATCCCAGCACTCGGGAGGCAGAGGCAGGAGGATTGTGATGTGAGTTGGAGGCTGAGTTCAGGGCCAGCCTGAACCACAAAGTGAGACCCTGTCTCAAAAAACCTTAAAAAAAATAATAATAAATAAAAAATAAAAAAATAAAATAAATCAGACACACAAACCTAAATATCACACTGTTCTCTTGCGTGAGAAACTCAAAGAATAAAAAAGCAGGGCCAAGGAGTTAGCTCAGTGGTCCCGGCGCCTGTCTTGCAAGTGCCAGGGCCTGCGGTTCAATCCCCGGTAACCACATACCGTACTGGGCGTGGAGACTCACGTCCAGCAGCAACCAGTACCACATAGCACAGTGCCGGGCGTGGTGGCTCACGCCTGTCATCCCAGCACTCAGGAGGCAGAGGCAGGAGGATTGCTGTGATGTGAGTTGGAGGCTGAGCTCAGGGCCAGCCTGAACCACAAAGCGAGACCCTGTCTCAAAAAAAGAATAAAAAAGCAGCAAAGTAGGGATAAATATTAGGAAGTAGAAGGAACATGTTCAAATGGTAAGGGAAACAAAGGAGGAGGTGGGGGAAGGGAAAAGGGTATTTTAAAGAAATTAGGACAAATGGAAATAAAGCTTTTGTAAGTGGGGAGAAGACAGCTTGAAAAGAGCGTAAGGGAACAGCAGAGCAGGGGCCTCAGACCACACTCATCACAGGGAATTTGTGTCTGTGATCATTATGCACGGCAAATTACTAATAAAAAATATTCAAAATGGGAGGGGAAAGTTCAGCATGCCCGAAAGGGTCGGGTCGTTGAGAAGCAGAGAAATAAGCTGAAAAGGCTGCACAGAGCTTTCTCTAACACAGGGGCAGGACTCTCCTACCACCAAAATCTGACCAACATTTAACATGTCAGATGAGGGCTTAAGAAAGCCCCCATGTGCATCAAAAAGAAATGGCTTGAATTCACTTCAAAATAATCGAGGAGTGTAGGAGGAAGCAGCTGGGGTATGGAAAACCCAGACTGGCTACGTGTGGGTAACTGTTGAGGCTGCTGAGAGATACACGGGCTCATCACGGACTCAGTTTCTGCACAACTGAAAGCTGCCATTATAAACCATTTTCTTAAAAGCACGACCCAGAGAAGACGAGGAGGCACACGGCTCTCCGTGGTTAACAGTCCTCTGCACGTCAATAAAAGAAAAAATGAGGGAGAAGAGGGCAGGAAAGCACAGCCAGGCGCAGAAAGGCTGTGAACGGGCTGAGAAGCAGCGTCCAGCCGCCCTCCACACCACGGCTCACTCCGCCTGGGCCTGGTGTTGGCAGCTGCCCAGGACCAGCGACCGCCCCACTCTGCCCAGGCCAAGCGGCTGCCCTGCCTCCCGGCACCTGGTGCTGTTCCGAGGGTGCACTGCCGATGGCCTCTTCCCGAAGAGAATGTCCCAGTGAGACCCCGCGAGTGCTCTCTGTGTATCTTTGGCTTCTTGGGTGATGAAATATTTTTCTAGAGTGAAGTTTTTTCTGGGGTCTAAGACGTGCCATCTCCTGAAGGATAAATAATTCCCTCCAGCACCCTGAGTCACAGATAGAAATGGTGTGCCAGGGCACATGGACTCCAGTGCCAATTGCAAGTGACTTCCAGGAGACAGGAGCGAGGTCCAGCCCCTGTGCGCCCCAGGACCGGGATCGCACAGGAACTGCAAGGGCCAGACAGGTGCTGCGAGCTTGAGGGAAGGGCGATCAATGAAACCTTCACACCTGAGCGAGCATGGCGAGGGCGCACAGCGCACAGAAGGAAAACCCTCATCAAGCCGGCCAGGCAGAGACAGCTTATCAGAGACGGGGAATGTCCTCACGCCAGGCTAACATTAAGTCCAAAGAGGCTTTGCAGAAAGGAGGCTACGCGGGCTCTTTCTGTCCCGTCCCTTCAGCGGGGCCAGTGGAGATGGTTCTGTTCTGCCGAAACAGCCGCCTCCCTCCTCCAACTCTACCTGACGACCTCTTTCCCCTTGTTCCTTGTCTCTGCCCGCTGGACAGACGCAGGGAAAATGTCATCTTCCTGCCAGCTGTTTAACATGTCACAGTTAGGCAAGAACTAATGTAATGACAAGAGACTGCCTCAGATTCTGCCTGGGAAAAGGCACTGGGGACAAGAAAGCAAGCGAGCATACGTGCCCAAGAAGCAGGCAGCAGGCACAGGCTTCAGTGACAGCCACCGCGGGCCGTCCTTAAGCACCGCCCGATGCCCCTGTGCCCAGTGGAAGCAGCTGGTGTGCTCGGCCAGAACCAACTTTCGGGGCTGCCTTCGAGAAGGGGGCCAGAGGGCACCTCAGCAGTACCTCTCCTGACGCATGCGCTGACAGGAAGGGTGAGGTGAGAGGGAGCAGAGATACCTGGCAGGCTCCGCAGCTCACACTCCGACGCAGACCAGAAGTGCTTGGTGGCGCTGCCCCCACAGGCAGCGTGGATGAGACGTTCTCTCTGCACCTAGAAGGCCCTGGCCATCATCTGTCCCACTTTCCAGCCAGACAGCCTGGGGACAGGAGAGAAACAGGGCAGGCCGGCCTGGAGCACCCCAGGATCACGAGGGTGGGCGGGGACGGAGCCTGTTTTAAAGGCAGCCTACTCTCTCGTGTCCCACCCAGCGTGAGCAGTGCCGCCTCACGGGGACTGGAAAGTTTCAGCTGTCTGAGGCTGTCGTGTGGTCCTGGGGCGTCAGCTGGCGTTTACTCGGTAAGGACAGCAATGCTAAGTGTTCTGCCAGGAGCAGAGTCGCTCCAGCCCACTCTCCGTCCCTGCGGAGCCCCCTGTGGCGAGCTGATGCTGTTCCCGTGGGCTGCTCTGCAGTGGCCCAGGTGGACACGCCGGCCGCCAGCAACCACGAGCCCACGGCCTCTTACCTGTGGGGACTTCTAGCTCTGTCCAACGACCTCCAGAGCCCAGTTTTAGAAAGTGCTGCCGGCTCTGGAAACCACAGGAATAATATGATGTCAGTTCAAACGCTAGCCCAGGCGCTAAAACGATACACTGCAGTTGATTTTGAAACGGTTACCTATGATCCAGAAGAGGCTTGTCCTAATCTCTTATTTTGAAAATCAAATCACACTTGTTACAGTGTTACAAAGAACTCTCCTACCCCCAAGACGTTGCCCAGTGTAATCCAGGAGAACAGACACCTTAACCCTGGCCGGTGCAGGTGAGCTGCCTTCCACTGTTTGACGGAGATACCGAGCACTTGGAAGCTGAAGCAAAAGCAAGCTTCCCTGCAGCTGGATCTGGGGTCCAGTTAACGAGCCCTCAGGTGATTCCCACTAGAGTCGGGGCCCTGCTGACCTGTGCAACGCACCAACAGGAGGCCCTGGCCGTGACACACCTGTAGTTCCCAGCCGTGACCGGGGCGAATGAGGCAGTGTGTGGGAGACAGGAAAGCTGCCCCTCTGCTTCCTGGGCAGGAATCCCAGCCGGCCTCCCGTCAGCCTAGTACCATGGGCGGTGTGGCGGGAAGATGACCCCACAGCAGGCCTCTCAGAGTCTTTCGGTCCCAGCCGGTCTCCGTGGCGCCCTGACGTGCAGGTGCGACTGCTCCACAGACAGGCAGGAATGGAGCCTTCGGGGAGCTACACGACTCAGTCATTTGGCCACTGAAGAGGGGAAGGGAGATCTGAACCCAGAGCCTGAAAACTATGCTCTTTCAAGTGATGCCAGTCCACCACAGGGGCATTGCTGTCGCCCTCTCAATCTCATGCTCAGCTTCCTGACCTAGGACCGCGGGGTTCTGCGCCTCCCGCTCTGGGCCGCTTTCCGGCAGAGGGCTCAGGATCGGAACCACCTCGAGCCCCCACCCCTCCTGGACTCCGGGCTTGGCCCGAGCAGCCTGGGACACCCTTCCGAAAAGGACGCTGGACGCCACCATGGACACGACAGCTGTTCTCACCGCGCTGTCACTGCAGGTCAGCTCGGCCAGGCCTGGTTTTTGCTGCTGGTCTTCATCGACTGCTGAGCTCTGGAGCCCTTTGCTGTTAATACTCGAGTGTTTTTCTTTGCAAACCAGCCCCTTGGAAGTGAGGCACAGTGGGCTGACAGCGAGTATCCCCCAACCACCAAGGGCATGAGCCAGGCTGAGCAGCTGACACACCCTCCCGGCGGTGCTGGCGTGCGCCCAGCCCCACCAGGCCTGGTGCCTTCCCCACTCCCCAGAATGCAGCAGGAGGGAGGTACCATGCGTCACAGCTGCCCTCGTGTTGGAAAGACACTGGTGGCTTAGTAGCCAAGGAGGGCACTAAGCCAACCGTCCCCGTCCATTGCAGTGCAGGGAGACCAGGAAGCAAGGGGCAGGCAGCCACAGGAAGGGATGAGGCCCAGGCCTCCGCACCTCAGGTGTCTGGCCCGCACATGGAACTTCACATTCTGCTTCTCCACAGATACGGCAGCCATGACAGTCCACGTGCAGGCTGTGCAGGTGAAGCCCAGCTCTTCGGCGGGGAGATTGCAGGGAAGGGGCTCCATAAGCAGAATGATACACCCCCGTCCAGGCTGGGTTTCCAGGAATTTCAAATACCAAGTAGTTGGTTTTTGACTCTACACGGAACCCAAGTCCTCAACAGCTACTCCAAACCCACAGGCCTGTGTGGGTGACCACTACAGAGACCCTGGCCGTGTTGACCACAGACGCACGGACACCGCCTGCCCCGGGGCCCATTTCAGGGCCTCCCAGTTCTCAGGCGCTTGCTTTGTCTTCACCTGCAGCCTTTGTCCACGATTTCATTCAACCCGGGCCTGATCAGGGCGGCGGCACCGTGACCCTGGGTTGGACTGTCTGGCTTCTGCTCTGGATAATTAAAATGCTTCCCGCATCCCAGGGCCCCTCTGGACTGCTGGGGCCCCTCCTGGGTCAGAAAGCCCAAACAGCTTTGTAAACAAGACACAGCTGTGTTTTTCTTGTTTTGTTCTGTTTGGGGGGGGGGGTTGGTTTTGTTTTATTTTTTGAGACAGGGTCTGACTTTGTACTTCAGACTGACCCTGAGCTCACTATGTAGCCCAGGCCAGCCTCAAACTCACAGCAATCCTGCCTCTGCCTCCCGAGTGCTGGGATTAATGCCACCATACCTGGCACTGTAGTATGTGGTTACTGGGGATGGAACCTGGGCCTTTGTACTTGCAAGGCAGGCACTGGAACCACAAGTGTGTTTCTGTATCGTACAGCAGCAGACGCTGTGTGACAGCACCAGGAAGCGTTGGGACCCTGTCTCCCTTTAGTGCACCAGCCACCAGCGCTATACAAGGGACCTGAGCCTCAAGAAGAGACCCAGGAGGGCAGCAAGCAGGCGACAGAGATGTTGTCTCAAAGAGAGGTTTCCTGGAAAGCTGCAACACATCGTCCCTCCTATTCATCTTCAAGTAGAATTAGCTGCTTACAACAGAAAGTGTGGGAGATTGGAAGCTTTTCTTCCAGGTGGAAATTCTATCTCAAAGGAGGAAAGGAAAACTGGCGTGGGGCAGGCAGCTGGCAGCCTCTGCCACAGAGTTCGTTCACTGATCTTCACGGCAACTTTGGGAAATACTTTCTATGATTATCTCCCTGATGAGGAAATTGAGCCCTGAGAAGCCTCGCACGCAGTCTCATACCCAAAATCCCGGCCTGCACCTGCTGGAAGCCGTGAGCCTCGGGTTCCCCGGGGTCCCCAAATCCCCACCACGAGGAGGAGGAGCAGCGGCCAATGCGAGGCAGTGCTTCAGGCCACCTCTGCAGGCTGGGATGCCGTCTCAGGGCCGCGGGAGCCACCCCAGGCGGGCTGCAGTCTGACTCGCTGCATTGTGCGAGCTGGGTAACCAGGAAGACTAGCTTCAGACCCTGACCCGAGTTCCCAAAGCGAAGGGCACAGGTGTGGGGCTGCGCTTCCTCTCAACACCCCTCCGCTGCAGAGGGGAGGCAGACTGCGAGCCAGGCCCTGTGCCCGCTGGCCCAGCTGTGACTTCCTCGGGTTTGCAGCCTGGAGTCACAGAGAGACAGGCGCCCGAAATGCGCCACTTGCCGCCCTGAGGAGGACGCGGACTCGTCCAGCCCAGAGGTCTCGGGGGAGAGGGTGACACAGACTACTCGGCCCCTGGGAAGGCTGCGGGCAGCATCGGAGGGCAGCTGCGGGCGCCGCTGGGCCTGCCTGGGGATCATGCAGCCAGCGGACCGTTTGGACTCGGCGCCTGGGGGTGGAGGACGCCGGCGGTGGCAAAGGCAGCCTCGGTAGGGACGGTCCAGCCCAGAGCTGCCCGGAGCGCAGCCTCCCTCGCGGTGTCCTCGCGCGGCCTGGCTCCTGCTGGTGTCGCGCTCTGAACCGTGTGCCTGCGGGCGCAGAACGGGACAGGGACGCGGCCCGGACTCCGGAGCTCGCGGCCCAGCTGAACCGGGCGGAACCGGGCGGGGGGCCTGGCGACGGCGCTAGGCGCGGGTGCGGGGTGTCCCTGTGCGCGTCTGTGCCCGCGCGCGCGAACCCAGAGGCGTCCGACTGCACCGGACGACCGGACTCGGGTCCACTTTGCCAGCCGCGCGGGGCGGGCCCCGCAGATGCAGAAAGCTCCAGAAGACAGCTGGTGGTCACCTCCAGTTCGC
>PVIR01047357.1:0-10002 GCA_004026965.1 Petromus typicus
TCATATCACAGTGACATATGTGCACCCATGTTTATAGCAGCCCAATTTGTGCTTGCTACATCTTGGAAACAACCCAAGTGTCCATCAACTGGAGACTGGATAAAAAAGCTGTGGTTCTTCTACAGAATGGAGTATTACTCTGCCATAAAAATGATAAGTTTGAATCATTTCTACTTAAATGCACATACCTTGAGGATATCCTCATAAGTGCAATAAATAGGTCCCAGATATGTACATATCACATCTTTTCTCTGGTATGAGAAAATAAAGATGTAAATGAGTCCTAGAACTGTATGTTACGTATTGTGAAATAGAAAATGCTCAATGTAAAATAGGGTGAAGGGGAAAAGATGTTGAGATTGTAATAAAAAAGTAAGGAAGCAAATTTTATGTATATGGGGGGTGGTAGGGTGGGTAGGGCTATGGGAAAAAATGAGAATTAAGTTGTGTCTTATACTGTACAAATCCCCATTATGCAATGCAATCATGATGTGTATATGTAATGTACCAATAAAGATTTAAAAATTTTAAAAAAGATGAGCTCCCTATAATTTCAAAGCTGGGAATTTACTATAAGGATGATCCAGAGAAAAAATGGACAATTCATACATCAAAGCACACTACGAATCCCAGACTGCTGAACTTGGAATCTGAAAAGTAGTTAAACAGCATTCACCTTTATCCCACTAACTTTTGTATGTGGGTTGTCTTCTTTGATTCTTATCTTCACTGAATGATGTAGATATGATTTTATTTCATTTTCAATAAAACAAAACATGTTTAAATAGTAAAACACACAACTCATATGTCAACACTTCTCCAACCTAAATATGCTTCTGAATCATACACCTGTGGATCTTATTAAACAGTAGATTCCATTCAGGAGATCTAGGGTGGTGTCTGTTAGTCCTCAAGCTCCCAAGAGGATGCCAATTTCTGTGGCCCAGGCTAGATTCCATACTCCAGTGCTTCGTAATTGATATGGGGCTTGTATCTAAGCTTGTGTGAATCCAAAGACCATACTTTTAATTGCTTCACAACATAAAGATTAAAGGGGGGAAAAACATAGCTGAAAAAGGACCTGCAATTGGTTCCTTTAAGCAGTTCTTCAGTTTCACAGTCTTAAAGATGGGATCCAGAGTGACTTAGAAGACTAAGTATTGGATGACTAAAAGCTAATTATGAGGGCCGGGGAGTTAGCTCAGTGCTTCCGGTGCCTGTCTTGCAAGTGCAAGGACCTGGGTTCAATCCCCGGTAACCACATACAATACTGGGCATGGAGACTCACCCCAGTAGCAACCAGCACCACATACCACAGTGCCGGGTGTGGTGGCTCACACCTGTAATCCCAGCACTCGGGAGGCAGAAGCAGGAGGATTGCTGTGTTGTGAGTTTGAGGCTGAGCTCAGGACCAGCCTGAACCACAAAGCGAGACCCTGTCTCAAAAAACCTAAAAAAAAACATAACAAAAAACAGCTAATGATGAGTGATAGTGTTCATCAATAGTTGAGTTGGGACTAGATCAGGTAGGACATAAGGCCAGACTTTGGTCCAGTTTGGAGATGATTTAGAAACAGCCAACACAGTAAATCAGTTAAGATGGGCTGCACTGGAGGTATTAATGAAGAGTCCCGAGTATGAGCGATTTACCAACACCAGCTACATTCCTCAGAGAGGCAAAGTTGACTGCTGGCCCAGGAGTCTCTCCAGGGCAGCAGTTCTCCACTGGGAACTGCAGACTCCAAGCTGCACCATCCTTTGACGCTTCTTGATTGGTTCAGCAGGAAAGAGCAAGTCTGGATGTAAATAAACATCCTAGACTAAAAGACTGACAGGCACAGACACTGCTTTGGGAAACTGAACAGCGTTTCACATTTTAAAGGTTCAGGAGAAAGTTTAAAAAGTCAAGATTCACAACTGACAGAGTAATAGTACTTTATAGTAGAGAAAGGGGTGCAAATTTCTAGACTATCATGTCCCATTTGTGAAAGATGAAGATGTCATCAGAACCATAGTGTTCCAGTTACATCCTCTGGAGATTCATGTCTACACACAAGCAGGCCAGAGCCTCCCTGATTGGGGGAAGATCCAGCTCATTAATCCTAGCATCACACAATAGGCACGGTGCTCAC
Organism: Petromus typicus; assembly: GCA_004026965.1. Lineage (NCBI taxonomy): Eukaryota > Metazoa > Chordata > Mammalia > Rodentia > Petromuridae > Petromus > Petromus typicus. Next base: position 2,133 of record PVIR01047357.1, read on the forward strand.
AGAACATGCATGGTGTGTCCTGTAATTCCACAAAATGGTCAGGCAGCCTCCTTAGTGGCCTCACTCAGATGGAGGCCCAGGTGAGGGAAGCCAAAGTCAAGCGTGGTTTTCACCCTCCCCCGCAGATTCTTGAATTCTGAAGAACCAGAATGAACCAGTAAACAAAGTTACACGTGAAACTTCAAGAATTTTTTGCTAGGCAAAATGGAGTCAAGAATTACGATATTCAAAATGCACAATGTTGGGTTCAGAGGTTTTTTTTTTTTTTATTTCTTGATTTTAAAGAACATTTGTGGTCGAGAATATAAAAGATGACATCTTAAATCGATTTAGCGGCAATTACTAACACGCAATCAGAATATACTTAACTCCATCTGTCATTTCATTGTGTCTCCCCTTAGAGGAGTAATGAGATTTTAACGATAATTCACTCACGCGTTGGGCACCAGCTTACTAGAATAAGATGAGTACGAAACACAATCATCTCAGACAGAAGTTTAACAAAAGTTTCTTCTCCCTAAAAACCTGAACAAAGCAATGTGTAAAAAGAGAGCAATAATCAAAAATTGGCAAAGGATAAAATATAGAGTTTTTTAAAAAAGATTTATAACACTTGCATTTCAAATGGTTATATACTTATTCTGAGAATTTACATAAAATAAAAGTTTATATTGGTCAGGGTTCTATAGAAGGACTTAATTGAGAGCAGACAAATAATAGATAACAGATAATAGAGATAGATAGATGATATAGATAGATTAGATAGATGATGATGATGATGATAAAGATAGATAGATAGATAGATAGATAGATAGATAGATGATAGACAGACAAAAGATAAAGACAATGCAAGGGGTTTTACTAGATCAGCTAACAGAAGCAGTGGCTGGAGAGGCCGTGGGGGGATTTACTGTCTGGGGAGCTGAAGCATCTAGAGCTTCTCAGTACAAGAACCCAGAACCTGCAGAACAAATGGAATATCTTGAAATGCTGAGTCAACATGGGAAGGGAAGAGCTTCCTTTGTCTCCCAGCTCTACACTGAGAATTTTGGATTGTTCTTAAACTAGGCTGTGCCTCCCTCTCTCTGGTTAACTGTGTCTGATACAATCCTTAATTTCATTCTGACATTAAATGTTCTCCCCAGTCACAGTGCCATATGCCCTTGATCCCAACACTCTAGAAGGCTGAGGAGAGAAGAATAAAAGTTCAAGCCCAGGGCTGGGATTTAGCTCAGTGGTTCCAGTGCCTGTCTTGCAAGCGCAAGGATCCAGGTTAGATCCCGGGTAACCATGTACCGTACTTGGTGTGGAGACTCACATCCACAAGCAACCAGTACCACACACCACAGTGCCGGGTGTGGTGGCTCATGCCTGTAATCCGAGCACTCGGGAGGCAGAGGCAGGAGGATTGCTATGATGTAAGTTAGAGGCTGAGCTCAGGGCCAGCCTGAACCACAAAGTGAGATCCTGTCTCAAAAAACCTAAAAAAAGAAAAAAAAAGAAAAAAAAAAGTTCAAGCCCAGCCATTGCAGTTTAGTGACTTAGGGAGGCCTTGTCTCAGCATAACAAAGGGAGTGGGGACTTAGCTTAGTGTGATGGTTTCCATCCCAGAACTGCAAAACAAAAATTTGTTTAAATTCTGAACTACCTTCAACATGTGGACATATTTTAATATATTCGGTCAACCTTTCAGCATTGAGCATTTAACCTGAGATCCATTTTAACTTTGAGATCTCATAACCAATACAGTAAAGAACATATTCTTACCTAAATGTTAGTTCATGTTAATGGTATTTACTGAATATACAATAAAGGAAGTCATGTTATAATGTTGTTATCTTTAAAAATGTTACTGTTGAGGCCATACATAACAGCATAAACAAGAAGTGTTGTATTTATTTGACAGGGGTATTATACCAATCTACCCTTTCCAAACTTAACGGCGAAAATGGTGCTTTTTGGTTTGTAACTGTAATGTGTGAGTTAAATATTTCTTGTTGTAGTTCCTCATTTGTAAGTTATTTTTTTCAATATTTTCTTATTTTTAAAGACTTCTCCATTTGTTAGTTATGTAATTATTGATATTAGTGATAATGACACTTTTCACATTTATTATAAGCTAAACTTTGTGTTATGCACTGTACATAGTTTTCAGACCAATAATTTAATGTCCTTCCTTTCTTCCTTCTTTTCTTTCTTTCTTTCCTTCTTTCTCTTTCTTTCTTTCTTTCTTTCTTTCTTTCTTTCTTTCTTTCTTTCTTTTTCATGGGACCAGGGATTGAACTCAGGACCTTGCACTTGCAAGGCAGGTATGATGCCACTGAACTAAAGCCCTAGCCCTTTATATTTCTAATAAACAGATGTGTTGAAGGTTATCAAATATATACATATTTTTCACCTCTAAGTCACACTATATTTACTTAATGTCCCAATTATATATGTACTAATAGTTTCTTTTAGTATTTCATGATTTTGTTTTTTATACCTACATCTTATCCATTTGCTTTATAAATTGCTTACAGTACAAAGCATAGATCTGTTTCCCCCAAATGGGTGGTCTTCTTATCATTCAATGAATAATTTCTCCTTTTCAAGTAAAATTTAATTACTATATTTAATAATCCATATATCAACTTCTCAAAAATGTTTGAGGCTGGACCTCAGGCTAGACTTATCCTCCTTACCAATCTGTCTATACCTGTCAGTATCATCATGCTTTAATTACTTTTATACTACTTGACAATTCATTTTATGTGTTGGTATTCTCTTTATCTTCATTTTTCCTGTTTAACTTTTATTATTTATTTTTTAGATCGAACCTTAGAAGAATATTACTTCAATTTTCACATTTTCCAGAAATATTAATCAAATGTGATTTAATATCCTTTCTTTCTTTAATTCATTCAGTGTTTATTGAGCACTTGCTATGAGACAAGAATCTTTCTTGATATGGGGGATATAATTAGAGAGGGAACAGATTTCTTTGCCCTGGTGACTCTTATGTTCTAGTGAAAGAAAGTTAAAAATGACACTTACTAAACAGTAGTAAGAGTTCAATAGAATGGATGAGGCTGCTAAGGGGGCTTTGAGCTTACTGTATTGGTGGCTTTCAATTCAGGTCCTCAACACTGAGGCTAAGACACCAGCAGAGACATGAGACTTATTGGGCATTTTCTTCCTTTATTAAAGAGAGACAGGGAGGGAAGGAGGGAGGGAGGGAGGGATTTATTGGAGGAATCTGGTGAAGAGTCAAGATCAAGGAAGCAGGAGCACACAGGCTGAATTTCTGCTTTCAGACACTGAAGGAGTTCTAACAGCCCCCAAAGGAAAGGCACGAACCTCAGCATGCCACATTTAAAAATGAAGACGAGGCAGAGAAAAGAGGAATTAGAGAAAAGGGAAGGAATGGGTAAAAAGAGCCTCTGGACCAGCATAGGAGGTGGCCTCGGACCTTGAGAGGAGCTGGAAGGGAGTGGCCTTGGTCAGTGGGCCATCTCTCTCCCTCTCTCCCTCTCTGCCTCACTGTCTCTCTGTCTCTATCTCTCTCTCTCTCCCTCTCCCTCTCTCTCTCTCTCTCAGTTTCTCTTTCTCTCTCTGGCCATCTTTCTAACTCCCTCTTCTCTCAGAGCTTTTGCACTGAGCTACATCTTCATCTCTTTTTCATTTTTTATTCGTAGACAATGTCTTTGCTAAGTCACTTGCTCAGCCTGGGCTGAAAGTAGAGATCCTTCTGCCTCAGCCTCATGGAGTGTTAGGTTTTTAGGCATGTATCAACACCTCTGGTGCTCTCTTTTTTTCTCATGTGTTAATTTTATTCTTTAAAAAATTTTAAAAGGGAAAAAGTGGGATCTGCCTTTCCCTTTTCCTGCTGCACCTCTAATCTTAACCATAATAATCACATATTCCAGGTGAAGGGTGTCAGTTCTGATGTGGTACCAATTGTGTTGCCAATTGTGTTTCCACATCTGTGAAATGAGGGTTGTTATAATAAAACGTCTCCTAGGGTTAGTGTGAAGATTACTTGAGCTAATATTTGTAAAGCTTTTGAAGCAGGGCTTGGCACACAGTAACTGCTAAGTAATGCATGAATAAATTACACTGATACACTATGTTATCCTTTACAAAGCATTTCACATTAACTTTCTATCTGAATTATCATGATAGCCCCAAGAGGCAAACTACCATTGTATCCACTTTACACAAACCTGTGACTCCAACAAGTTGCCTTAAAACAGTGAGTAGAAGAGCAAAGTCTTAACGTGTATGGGACCGATGCTTGGCTTGGAGCCCGAATGATTGGGGGCCGTGAGAGGCCATGAGGCAGAAGGCTCAGTTAAGGTTTGCAGACTGTGAGCCCCTCTGATGGACCTTCACTCCAGAACAGAGCGGGCAGTGGGCTTGACTGGCTTCTGGGCTGTCTGGCTCCTGGCTGAGGGTGGGCAGTGGGTGAAGCTAGGTCTACGTTGGGAGATGCAGGTGCCACTCATGGCCCTGCCTCTATTCTGCTTCTCCAGAGGAGCCCGGGACCTTGCCCTGCATACCTCAGCTTTGTCAAATACCAAACAGAATAAACAGTTTCTTCCCAGCTTCCATCTGAAGGCCACAGCAAGACTCAAATTATGCTGGTGTAGGCGACACACTCTGAAAACTTCTAAAATATCCACAGATACAAGATGTCATGTGTGTAAAAGATATCTGCTCTTCCACCTCCTTTGTTTACACAACTAGGCATGCATAACATGTAAAAGCCATACCCAAACTTCATACCTAGCCCCATAAGATTTTGTTGTTTTTGTTTTATTTTCTTTTCATTTAAGACGTACCTTCCAGTATCATGCTGACATCAGTATTTTCTGATGTTTGCATAAGAAGAAAAAATTCTTTTTTTCCCTTTTTTACAGGGTCTCACTTTGTAGTTCAGGCTGGCCCTGAGCTCAGCCTTGAACTCACAGCAATCCTCCTGCCTCTGCCTCCCAAGTGCTGGGATTACAGGCATGAGCCACTACGCCCCAGCATTGTTGTATGTGGTTACCAGGAACTGAATCCTGGCCCTTGCACTTGCAAGGCAGGTGCTGGAACCACTGAGCTAAATCCCTGGTCCTAGAAGAAAAAATCTTATATGCATCTCCAAACAGAAATCAGATTTCCAACTGTACTCTCTTCATGATGGCAAAGTGTAGGTAACAGAACACGACAGAATTTTCCACAAGCAAGATTTTCCATGGCATACCCAAAACTAAACAGGAATGAGAAGAAGCTGAAAACTTCCCTTGGCATTTAGCTCTTCATTAACAGTGAAAGCCTGTGAGCCACCTGGAAAAATAATCAAATTTAGGAGTGAAGGAGACTAATCCAATTCTGGTTCCGATTACCAGAACTGTTTCTATAAATACATATTTCTCCAGATTCTAAGAATCGTTCCCTCAACTCTTGAAACTTTTAATTCATTGCATTTAGGTTTGTTTTTCTCCAACAAGAACTGAATCTGTTTAATGATCCATTTTTTCTTCCTAATTAAACACTTTGAGTTTCCTCAAGTTCCCAACTAGAAATTGGAAATTGTCTAGATCACAATGACGGGACAGACAGGTGAGTGTGCAGAGATTCCACCTCCTGTTCCTAACAGAACCTTAAACCTCAAAGAGAAGGAGGAGCTACACTTTAGAGTCCTTCGTCCCTTTGCAAGTGAGTTAGGTTGAGGATGCAGTGAGAGAGAGAGAGAGAGAGAGAGTGAATAAGGATAAGGATAATTTTTTTTTTATTCCAACAGGCTTAATTCTTCCTGAGTTTCTTTCTTCCCTTGCTTTCTTGGGGAGCAGTCTTGGGGAGCAGAGAGGACACTGATAGAGAAGAAGAAGAAATAGGCATTCAGAGGCTGTGCAGAAGAGGACCCCGGGTGGGCTTGTCATTTGAGGAGAGTCTATCAATGGTGTGAGGCTACCACTGGGTGTCAGTGATATCTATGGGGCCAGGGAGGACCTCCAGAGAAGAACTAAAAACTTGTGAACATAGGACGTTCTCAGCCCAATTTAGTGTGTGTCCTGCATGAAGGATGTTATTGCCAAGCCCAGTTGCTCTGCCCTGTTTGGCCACCCTGGAGCAGTATGGAGGGCCAGCAAAGAGCAAAGGGAACTGGTGATTACTGGTATCTACTACATATTTATACTTGTTTATAAACTCAAGCACACGTGTGTGCTAGCGCGCGCGCACACACACACACACACACACACATACACACACACACACACACACACACACACACACACACATTTGACTCGCTAGAAAGTTAATTCCACAAGGGCAAAAGTTTTTGCTTGTTTGCTTCATTATCCCTGTTCATATGACAGGAATATTGGTGAAATGAATACAAGAATATGTGCAGCTCAGAGGGGATGTGCTAAATGCCAATCCAACTTTAGGACAAAGCAGCCGAGTTTCAGAGATGTGACTGGGACTCCAATGCAGGTGGGTCTTGACTGCAGCCGGTGCTTTTCAGGATGCCACACAGGCCTCTTGTAAAAACTAGACTGTGTGAAGAGGGACTTAAATCACATTCTGCAAAGCTTTTGCTAGGAAGGGAAGTATTTTTTGATGGTAGGAACACCTAGGGCACACCACAGCCAGCCCTTTCTGCTCCTCTGGCCTATGTTCTCTGGAAGTAAGAGAAGGAATTAGACCAAGAGCAGCAATTGATACCTGTGCCATCCCTGGGTTGTCCGGCCCATCAGAGACCACCTTCCCACTGAGGTGGGGCCGGTACACCCTCCACACACAGCCCTACATGTGCGGCACACACTGGTTAAAGAGGCAAACATGACAGAGGACCATGGACTTCTCTTCACTGAGTCATCCTAGTGAGCCTCAAATTTATTTTTATTCATAAATTCATCGCTATATTTATCTTGCTCTGTATATTGCTTAACAGGTAACGTTCCACAAGCAGTAAAACTCCAGTCTTCCCTGAAAGTTGCAGCATAAAAATCAGGCAGCCTTTAGACTCTTGGTTCATAGAATCCTCTGTTGAAACTCTCATCCACACAAGAAAAAAGAATTAGCATGGGGCCGGGGAGTTAGCTCAGTGGTTCCAGCGCCTGTCTTGCAAGCGCAAGGACCCGGGTTCGATTTCCCGGTGACCACATAACAATACTGGGTGTGGAGACCCACACCCAGCAGCAACCAGTACCACATGCCACAGTGCCGGGCGTGGTGGCTCACGCCTGTAATCCCAGCACTCGGGAGGCAGAGGCAGGAGGATTGTGATGTGAGTTTGCGGCTGAGCTCAGGGCCAGCCTGAACCACAAAGTGAGACCCTGTCGCAAAAAAAAAAAAAAAGAAAAAAGAATTAGCCGCAAATCATCTAAATACCATTAACAAAAGACATCCTTTTCAAAAATTAAGACAATATCCATCAAAAAGATTGCATGTCAGAAGCAAACTAAAAAGTTGGGGCAGATTGTACAGGATGGACCTCGTGGATTGGCTCCCAGTCAGCATGTTCTTGAGTGACACGTACAGTGAGGACTGCCTTGAAGCAAAATGACACATCGAAAACAGCATTATCTAAGCAGCCTCACGTCTGGACTGGGGCCAAGCTAGAGGAATACAGAATAAGAGTGTGGAGGAGTTTTGTTTGTTAGTTAATGCCAGCCTCATGGCTGGGTGTTGGGCTTTTAATGGTTTCAGAAGAGTAAAAGGAAAGATTTTATATTGATTTTTTACAAGTTTACTTTCTAATGACACAAGTAACCTTCAGCATCTCATAAAGTATTCTGCCAATGCTATAATAGTACAAAGCTCACATCTCTGGGTGAGAAATTCTGACATTTGTTGCTCTGCCCGGGGTCACTGGTTTCAGACCCAGAAATCAGCC
>PVIR01047362.1:0-10005 GCA_004026965.1 Petromus typicus
AAAAAAAAAAAAAAAAAAAAAAAAATTGGAGAGCAGGAAGTATCCCCAAATGTTTTTGTCTGTATCTGGTGTGAATTCAGATCTGTCACTAAAGATTTTTTGGAAGAGAATTAACTCAAAGTAGGAGAGAGAATAAAAACTTGAGTAAGCATATAGGCAGAAAAAAGAAAAATCACTTTATAAAACAAAATCAAGACATGATTCTGAAATTAAAGCAAAGATAAGCTTGAAACGGTGAAGAAGAAATAGAACGAAAAAATGAGTCATCACAACATCTTCCACCGAATCCAGCTGACCCGAGGGTGGGAAGGAAATAGCATCATTCCCATCATTTTTCTTGTTAGCCTCTTGTACAATCTTTGTGTTTTCTGGACAGTTTAGCAATTCCTGTATTTTAGTTTATGTTGATCAGTGAGACAGTAGTGAACTAAAAACCTTGTCTCTTCGTAACTGTTTATGTAGTCACACCAAGAGCCTGAAACAGCTTGCACAGGTATCACAGCACCAGCTCTGTGAGATCCAAGCATTACCTTTCAGGATCCTTCTGAGACCCTGCACATCACCACAGAAACACTGTCTTCTACTCACCCCAGGACTAAGCATCACAGCATTCAGGTTCATGGATAAATGCTATTTCTAGTGAACTGTATCTATTCCATGTCTACATATAAATTTTCTATTTTAAAGATCTAAGTACCATTTATATATCAGAATCAATGCCTTCTCAACTCTTGAGTTGCTCTCCATAGCTGTATTTGTTAAAGAACATTATCTTTCCTAACCCATCAGGTAATGAATAGAAAAATGAAAAAAAGTTTCCCATTAAGTTAATATAGAAGGAATCCTAATTTTAAGTTAATGGGAACCTATAAAAAGTTTATCTGCAGCAGAAGTCAATTAAATCAAAGGTGTTCCTTGCCATACCTCTTACTTTACACCTCACAAGGACATTGTCACTCAGCAGTTTGAAGGAATTTAAGTGATGCTGATAAAATTGCCAAATATGACTACATTAAAAAAAACCCAAAAAAACAAAGAAAAGAAAAATTTGAGGATGGACTAGATCTATTCATAACTTACTAAGCATACATGCTTGTATATTTTGACATGGTTGGAATTATCATGATGAGTTACAGCAGGTAATTAAAATTATAAATTACAGAGTGAAAATATAACAATTCATTATCAAAATGAGTTGAGGGAGGCCGGGGATGCAGCTCAGCAATGCAGCACCTACCTGCCTGGTAAGTGCAAGGCTCTAAGTTCGATTCCCACTACCAAAAAAATTTTTTTTAAGTCACAAAGGACTTTATTTTGAGGAAAAACATGTATATCTCCCACTCATTCTGAGAGTTTTAAAATGAGCTCATGATACATTTTGCTGTTTATGTCAGTCCTGATAGGAGAGTCCTTCGCGAAGGGGACAAACAGGCTTTTAGCAAACAACTCCCCTGGTGTTAGCCCACCCTCAACGATGAAACCTCTCCCGGCGAGCTGCCACGATCTCTCCTCCAATGTCAGCCCGTCCACACACAGACATGATTAGTTCAGCTTTTCCCAGCAAGCTGCTACAATCTCTTGATTTTTACTCTACGTTCACTGGAATAAATTTTCCTTTCAAAAACCTGTTTTTGACAAGTGGAATTTTTATGACAGTTTATATCTAACATTAATAGTTGTTTTTGTTATTGGAATTAATGACATTGAGAGTTATGGATATAGAAAGAGGTGAAAATGTATTGTTTTTGCAAACCAATTATGGAAAGAAATTTTAATACGGTAAAATAATGTTCTAAATCACAACTGCTTGGATTCATGTATAGCATCTTACCTTTTATTTCATAGTTTAAGAGCAAAGAAACAGTCATGGTTTTTTGTTATTCTGTTGTCTTCCTGTCCCCTCAGTCCCTTCAATGTGTACTTTAACATTGTTTTTTGCCAATACTGGAGATCGAACTTGGATCCTTATGCTTCCAAGGTAGACACAGTACCAGTTGAGCTAAATCCCTGTCCTATATTACCATTCTTCAATAAAGTAATAGGACATTTAACAAAGATTGCTTTCTTTAATACTGTATATAGCATTTATATTTCATTTTTTAGATGATTTATATGACAATAAAAGAAAAAAAAGTAGACTAACCCCAATGCATCCACAATGCTGACATAATGAAGTACAGAGCAGTAGTTAAAAAAGGGGGAGCCCCAGTTCTGCTAACTACAACTCACCTGAGGTCAATTTACTTAACTTTTTGAGACAGGGTCTCACTTTTGTACTTTAAGTTAGTCCTGAGCTCACTATGTAGCCCAGGGAAGCCTCAAACTCATAGCGATCCTCTTGCTTCTTCCTCCCAAGTGCTGAGATTACAAGCATAAGGCACTACGCCCAGCACTGTTATATGTGGTTACTGGGCCCTTGCATTTGCAAGGCAGGCACCAGAACCACTGAGCTAAACGCCCGGCCCCTTAACCTTTTGAGCCTTACTGTACACCTTAACCTACATAGTAACAGTTCTTGACATTCGTGGTAAGCATTAAACCAGATATTTCATATCAAAAAATACTCAAACTTATAAGCTTTAGAAAACAGTACGTACTCAATTCATATTAATTTTGATTATGTGAAAAGTGATCTTAAAGCTGAATAAATTAGCACTACATTTTAGGTTTCAACTGTGCTCAAATGCACTGTCTTCCGCTGCCCCCCACCCATGGCAGTTAGGAGCACCTGTTCCAAGACGGGAATATTATAAATACCTAAGTTAGGTAAAAATATCATAGGCACACAGGAGTGGGCCCTCAAGACAGTCAGTGCAGGGGCCGGGGATATAACTCAATGGTTCCAGCGCCTGTCTTACAAGCGCAAGGGCCGGGGTTCGATCCCCGGTAACCACATAACAATACTGGGCATGGAGACTCACCCCAGTAGCAATCAGCACCACATACCACAGTGCCGGGCGTGGTGGCTCACGCCTGTAATCCCAGCATCCGGGAAGCAGAGGCAGGAGGATTGATTTGAGTTTGAGGCTGAGCTCAGGGCCAGCCTGAACCACAAAGCGAGACCCTGTCTCAAAAAACCTTAAATAAAAAGACAGTCAGTGCAGAAGATAAAAACACATCAAAACAGAGGCTAGAGGGCTGGGGAGTTAGCTCAGTGGTTCCGGCGCCTGTCTCGCAAGCACAAGGACCTGGGTTCGATTCCCCGGTAACCATATAACAATACTGGGTGTGGAGACCCATACCGAGCAGCAACCAGTACCACATACCACAGTGCCGGGCATGGTGGCTCACGCCTGTAATTCCAGCACTCGGGAGGCAGAGGCAGGAGGATTGTGATGTGAGTTTGAGGCTGAGCTCAGGGCCAGCCTGAACCACAAAGTGAGACCCTGTCTCCAAAAACCTAAAAAAAAAAACACAGAGGCTAGAGGTTCATTGAAGACAATCAGTCACAATGGCCAGAATCACATACTACCCTTCTGAGATTTCCCACATAAGCAAACCATTACCTCAGTAGGGGCAGGCCATCCTCTCACTAAGACCAAAACTACTAGGACTAAAATTAAAGCCAAGACTAAGACTATAGATTACCAACCGAGACTAATGATGTCATAACATCAGCCCAGTGGCTATACCTGTTCTGTTTTAATTTTTCGGTACCAGGGATCAAACTCAAGACCTTGCATTTGTGAGGCAGGTGCGGTGTCAATGAGCTATTTTCAGAGGAAGAGGTAAGAGCAGCTAAGAAATATATGAAGAGGGATGGGGATTTAGCTCAGTGGTTCCAGCACCTGTCTTGCAAGTGCAAGGACCCAGGTTCTATCCCCAGTAACCATATACCATACTGGGTGTGGAGACTCATGCCCAGCAGCAATCAGTACCACATACCACAATGCTGGACTTAGTGGCTCACGCCTGTAATCCCAGCACTCGGGAGGCAAAGGCAGGAGGATTGCTGTGATGTGAGTTTGAGGCTGAGCTCATGGCCAGCCTGAACTACAAAGCGAGACCCTGTCTCAAAAAAAAAGAATTAGCCAGCAGCAAAACTTGGCAAGGCCGTGGAGAAAAAGGAACCCTTCTCCACGGTTGGTGGGAATGTAAACTCATACAATCTCTGTGGAAATCAGTGTGGACATTCCTCAAAAAGCTAGGATTAGAGGTACCATTTGATCCGGCCATTGCTCTGCTAGATACATACACAAAAGAATTAAAAGATTCATATAACAGTGACATATGTGCACCCATGTTTACAGAAGCTCAGTTTGTAATTGCTAAATCTTGGAAACAACCAAAATGTTCAAGTGGAGACTGGATAAAGATGTGGTTCTTTTATGGAATGGAGTATTACTTTGCCATTAAAAATGATAGGATTGAGTCATTCATACTCCAATGGGCGTACCTTGAGGACATCCTCATAAGTGAAAAAAACAGGTCACAGATGTGTAAATACCGTATCTTTTCTCTGGTATGAGAAAATGAAGTTGTAAATGAGTTGTAGTATGTATAGCTGATATTGTGAAATAGAAAATATTTAACAGGAAAGAAGGTGTAGGAGTAAATAACAAGGGGGAAAAACAATGTGACAATAATAAAGAAAAAAGGGCCGGGGAGTTAGCTCAGTGGTTCCGGCGCCTGTCTTGCAAGCGCAAGGACCCGGGTTCGATTCCCCGGCAACCACATAACAATACTGGGTGTGGAGACTCACGCCCAGCAGCAACCAATACCACATACCACAGTGCCGGGCGTGGTGGCTCACGCCTGTTATCCCAGCACTCGGGAGGCAGAGGCAGGAGGATTGCTGTGATGTGAGTTGGAGGCTGAGCTGAGGGCCAGCCTGAACCACAAAGCGAGACCCTGTCTCAAAAAACCTAAAAAAAAAAAAAAAAATAATAATAATAATAATAAAGAAAAAAGGAAACAAAACTTATATATATAGGTGGTGGGGGGTTGCAAGGTGGCAGGGGAAGGGGAAAAAATGAGAATCAAGTCATATCATATTCTGGTACAAACTCTAAATGTTGAGTCCAATGATGATGTGTATTCATAATGCACCAATAAAGATTTGAATTTTAAAAAAAAAATCCCCGGCCCTAGTTGGCTGTACTTGTAATCTTCTTGGTTGATTGTAATTTGACCCGTATTTTATCCACCCCTTGGGACTTTGTTCTATGAAACTTTTTTAGAGTTAGGTATGCTGGCAACCCACTTTTGGATTCCCTCCTGTCTTTTAGGAGCTCTCTCTCAACAAATTTTTTTTTTGGCAGTACCATCAATAAATTCTTACTCAAAAAACAAATTGTTGCAAGTTGGATTAAAGCAGCCTAAAGCTGCAAATTCAAATGCTGGCTGCTGACATGCAGCAGGAGTGAGCACACTTACCGTAAGAAACTCTGCTCTCTGAACTCCACAGCAGTGCTCTGCATCTCAAGTTTAGTCCGACGAACAACCACGTAGATTAACCACGACTTCCAGGCCTGTTGCATCTTGTGCTTTGCATCTAAATTTTTAAAGGGGTAGAGAGAGAATTATGACTCTGAGTGACAGTAAAAGCTCTAGGGCTCTCTGTACTCATCCTTCTAGTCTTCAAGTGCCCTCTACTGGTAATGCTGTGAAGTGCTACAAAAATAAGGAGGAAAGCATGTATAGAGATGAATAAAGACTGTAAGTGGCGACATTTATTAAGGATGTAGTAGCCTAAGAAATCCTTTATATGAAAATATTTTAATAAACATTCTACAACATTTACAGATGAAATAGTATGAATAAACAGGCAGTAGAGAAGTGAATAGGGTCAAGGATGACAAGCCAGGCAGGAACTCATCCTAAGCATATTGCTGAGCTGCCCAGCTGGTAAGATTATTCTGTTTCAGGATTTTTACTGCCTGCTGGCTGCATGGGAAAGGCCCTGGAAGAGCCTCAAGCCAGGTAGTGGAGGAAGCGACCTTTGAGGAGGTGGCTGTGAAGTGCACCAGGGAGGAAAGGGCAATGCTGGATCCACTCCAAAGAAGCTCTACAGAGATGTGACACAGGCTGCCTTCCGAGTATGGCTGCCATAGGGAGAAACTCGGGGGACCAGCAAACTGAAAATGTGTACAAAGACAGCAGGAAATGTCTACAACGTGAAAAGGTATAAAACTACTATAAATATCAATTATGTTACCAACGTGGACAAAGGAGTTTTTTGGACATATATTGGTATAAAACCAGATGAAAGCCTTTCTTGTAGAAAACTCAATTGGTTTGATGTGCCCATCATAACACTGCAGTCCAATTATACGAGTATTAGGGATTTCAAGAGAAACATAACAAACAAGGGAAAACCTGCCCTAACTTCAGATGCAAAAGAACCTGCCCTTTCAGAGATGCACAAAGATGTATCTTGGAGAGAAACCCTTTGAATACTGTACATAAAAGGATTCATACTGGGGAGAACCTTGTATATGTACGCAATGTGGGAATGTTCTCATCACACACATGGATTGTCAAAGACATGAACGAACTCATACTTGGGAGAAATGTATGTGAACAACATGGGAAAGCTTCACCAGTGGCTATGACGATACATGAAAGAAGTGACACTAGGGGAAACCCTACGTATGTAAGCAATGTAGAAATGCTCTCGGCAGACATAACAATTGTTGAATTCTTGAAAGAACTCCTGGGGAGGGACTGTAAACAATGTGAGATAGCTTCAGCACACATGGCAATTTTCGAATACATGAAAAAATACACACTGGGGAGAAACCTTATCCTGCCTGTGTATGCAAATGTGGGAAAGCTTTCACACTAATAAGGCTTGTCAAAGACATGGACAAACTCAGTAGAGAGAAACCCTACCTATGTATGCAGTGTGGGAAAGGTTTCACCTCATACACTCACTGTCAAAGACACGAATGATCTCACACTGATGAGAAACCCTATGTATAGTAAGTGAAGTACAAAAGCCTTCACGATGCACTACTGTCAAACAGATGAAAGAACGCACTGCAGAAACCCTCTGTAGGTAATGTGGAGATGCTTTCATGACACACAGGTATTTTTCAAACACATGAAAAAAAATTACACTTGGAAAAAACACTATGTAGGTAAGCAGTATGAAACAGCCATCTCCCAGGAATCATCAGTCACATTAAAAAGAGGAAATTACTGACTATATAAAGTATCCTGCACTGACATGCACTATAAACATCCTTAAGTGCCCACAGGGATCTTTATATACACGAAAGAATTCATAGCGCAGAGTCTGAAGACAACTGAGCAATTTAGAAAAATTTTTCTTAATTCATTCAAATACACCTAAGTATTCACATGAAAGGGTACAACGGGAAAACTTTCAGTTCTTCCACCTCCTTGAAATACATGAAAGAATTTCCACTAAAGAGAAATAATGGTGTGATTCCTACCACCTCACAATACATGTACAAATTCAGAGTTATTACAGAGAATATCACAAGTTTTCATTTTTGAATAACCTTTCATAAAATACGGCATTGTAGTCCTGTAATCCCACTGCTTGGGAAGCTGAGGCAAGAGGATCCCTACATGTTCAGGGCCAGTATGGGCCACATAGTGAATTCAAGGGCAGCCTGAACTATACAGCAAGATCTTGTCTTGAAAAAGCAAAACAAAAAAAAGATGAATTACTGAAATATGCAACAAATACACTGAGTTAAGAGAAAGAAGGCACAGTCAAAAGACTATAGGGCTGGGGATTTAGCTCAGTGGTTCCAGCGTCTGCCTTGCAAATGTCAAGGGCCCAGGTTAATCCCGGGTAACCACATACAACAATGTTAGGCGTGGAGACTCATATCCACCAGCAATCAGTACAACATACCACAGCGCCAGGTGTGGTGGCTCATGCCTGTAATCCCAGCACTTGGGAGGCAGAGGCAGGACTGCTGAGTTCGAGGCTGAGTTCAGGACCAGCCTGAACTATACAAATGGAGACCCTGTCTCAAAAAACTAAAAAAAAAAAAAAAAAAAAAAAAAAAAAAAAAAATGCTATATCAGGCTTGGGATTTAGCTCAGTGGTTCTGGTAGCTGCCTGGCAAGTTCAAGGTGCTGAGTTTGATCCCCAGTAACCACACACCACAATGCTAGGCTTGCTTGGGCTACACAGGGAGTTCAGGGCCAGCCTGAACTATAAAAGTAAGACCCTGTCTCAAAGAAAAAAAGAAAGATGATTACAAGTGATTCCTCAAAGGGCTGTACTATAAAAATTAAATAGGTCATGATCCGAGGCATGAGAAATGGACAAGCCACTCCAATGAAAGCTTTCTCACTCAGGAAAAGTAGGAGGAAGAGCAGGTCTACACAGCTGGAGTCATTACTAAGTTGTATCTGTGACACTGAGTGAGTCGTAAGTGCTTGCTGGATATTCACGTGGAACGCAAGGTACACGATCACTTTCAAACGGCAGCTCCTTTCCCCTTGTACTCACCACTTGGATTTCTGCACTCAACTTATGAAGAAACTAAACAATGACCAAAGCAAAACTGGCCACGAGGTCACCAGGGCTAATATGGGCAAAGCAGAGTCGAAATGGACAAGGTGTCGCTGCTAAAGAGCCTCCTTGCAACTTGGCACAGGGCAGCCAATAATAGCCTCACGTACCATAGGGGCAGCTGACATTAACTCTGCTTAAATCAGCCTTGAATCCCAAAACCACACTATACAGAAAGAACCACAGGGATCTGATCAGTCCCCACCTGAAGATCACACATTCTGAAAACACGAAAGGGAGTCAAACATATCCTCTCTCTACACATACACCATGTGTTTGACCTTCATGAGAGCTTTGGCTAAAGTCAGCTGGGCATTTTATTTAGACGCGTGCTTCCTTTTCTCACCATGATCCTTGGCTTTCATATACTTGTCCCTCATCTCCTGCTGCCAATGCACATAGGCCTTCCAGGTTTGGAACGTCAGGTTGTATAAGTAGTATCTGAGGAGCCAAAACAGCAAAGGGCATATAAGACAGTTCAACAAAACAGTTCCTACTCCAACATACCCCATTTGTTCTTTACTTTCAAGAAGCTAACATAGGAGTTGCTGACACAGAAAGCCCTATCAGCACCTAAGCTGAAACGTATTTTTCTACCATCGCAGTGAAACCTATTCTCTCTGAAGAATCAGTCTTTTTATCTTCGTGTCACTTACTTGTCAAAAACTACCTTCACTTTCAGCATCCACAAAGCCGTAACATTCACAAGGAGACTCATGTGTTAATGACCTGAATAGTTCAGGTTGGCCTTGAACTCTCTATAGAGCCCCAAATGGGCTTCAAGTCTCAGTAATCCTCCTGCATCAGTGGAGTGCTGCGATTACAGGAGCCAGCCACCATGCCCAGCTAATTCCCAATTCCTTTTTGTTTTGTTTTGGTGCCAGGGATCAAACCCAGGACCTTGTACTTGAAAGGCACTGGAACCACTGAGCTAAAACCCTAGCCCATGTTCTTTCCTTCAAGTTGAATATAACCTTAAGTACTAACTCCATCACTATAAAGGGCTAAACCCTTTTTTTTTTTTTTTTGAGTCAGAGATTCGGTTTGTAATTCAGGCTGGCCCTGAGCTCAGCTTTGAACTCACAGCAGCCCTCCTGCCTCTGCCTTCCGAGTGCTGGGATTACAGCCGTGAGCCACCATGCCTAGCACTGTGGTATGTGGTTCTGACTGCTGGTGGGCGTGAGTCCCCACACCCGGCACTGTGGTATGTGTGGGTACAGGGGACTGAACCTGGGTCCTTGCGCTTACAAGGCAGGCACCGGAACCGCTGAGCTAAATCCCCGGCCCTCAATCTCTGTTTTTTTTGTTTTTTTTTTTTTTTTTTTAGGTTTTTTGAGACAGGGTCTTGCTTTGTGGTTCAGGCTGGCCCTGAGCTCAGCCTCAAACTCACATCACAATCCTCCTGCCTCTGCCTCCCGAGTGCTGGGACTACAGGCGTGAGCCACCACGCCCGGCACTGTGGTATGTGGTACTGGTTGCTGCTGGGTGTGGGTCTCCACACCCAG
>PVIR01047506.1:0-10088 GCA_004026965.1 Petromus typicus
CTGGGTGTGGAGACTCACCCCAGCAGCAACCAGCACCACATACCACAGTGCCGGGCGTGGTGGCTCACGCCTGTAATCCCAGCACTCGGGAGGCAGAGGCAGGAGGATTGTGATGTGAGTTTGAGGCTGAGCTGAGGGCCAGCCTGAACCACAAAGCGAGACCCTGTCTCCAAAAAACCTAAAAAAAAAAAAAAAAAAATCAAGAAGTAGTGAATTTTCGAAAGTACCACATTTCACCCATAAGATTGACAGGTTTAAAAATAGAAAGAAGTTCAAACTCATGAATTGTATCTTTAGGGAACAGCATGGCAATGTCTCTCTCTCTATTTATATATATAGTATGTGTATATATAAACATATACACATAATATATATGATATATATATTATATATATACACTTTGTGACTCAGCAAGACAGAAATCTTCTTTGCCAAAAAAGTCGCCCACAAGAAATAAAACATATCAATAGAGACCACTGAGAAATTTGAAACCACTTCAGTGTTCATAAGAAGGGACATGAATCAGCATATTGTGGTGTACGGTTGATGTTGATTCCTATTATGCAAAGTTCTACAAGGCACATTGCTAAGCAAAAGATTAAAGACATCTCAGAACAAAATGTTGCATAGGACCCACTTCTAGAAGCAGTAACTATGGGGGAGGGGGAGTGTATGCACACGTCCAACTAAGAAATTGTTTTAAAAATGCACCAAATTACTAACAATAGTGGTGTGTGTGTGTGCTTGTGCGTGCAGTGGTAGTTAGAGTGATGGTGAAGGAGTAACTAACTCCTAAATAATGATAATAATGCTTACCATTTACGGAGCTCCCACTGTTTTCCACTACTGTGCTAAAAGTTCTACATGACTTATCGTACTCAGACTGAACAATCACATTATGAAGTAAATAAATATGATTGCCCTAATTTTGTCATTAAGTTAAGTGAGTTACATATAGGTGAAGTAATTCAGGGATAGGTGAGAAGACATTGTCAGAAAATTACAATGCTCAGAAACTTTCTTAGAAACCTTGATGTTATCTGTCCAATTATCTTCCTATCTATTTAGCTATTATTATCTCTTGCTCTTTTTTCTTGATTCCCTACCTTCTCTCTCTCTCTCTTTTTCTCCCCTTTCATATTAAATTTCTTAGACTTTCATGGAGAAAATTAACCAGTTTTTCATTTTTTTATTGTTGTGGTACAATATCATGTTTGAGAAAGACATTGAGTTTCCCAGAGAGTAGTACAAAAGATAGATGATTTTGTTGTGGTTTGCTTATGTGATGAAGACTGTCTCATTACACAAAACTTGTGGTAGGTCGTAGTCTGATCTGGCTCTAGATCTCCAGCTGAAATAGAAAATGTGAGGAAATAGGATCCATGCCTCCAACTTGCCAGTGATCCACGGAGCCAAAGCACTTCATAGTGAAAAGACCTTACAATTCTCTCCATTATTTTCCTAATGAAGAACCAGGCAGGAGTATGTTAGTGACAGACTTGAAGGTATTAAAGGTAAATGTTTTCTCTCCCAGACCAATGTTCTTTTCAGTAAATCATGATTTAGGATTGTATCATTTAGGACACACATATCCTTCCTGTAGTACATAATCAGGCAGATGAGCAGAGTGTTAACTTGTTCTTGTCTCTGGAGACTCAAATTATGTATCTTTATCTACAGGAAAAGCAGCCAAGCTTGAGTAGATGTTTTACCTGCTGACCTTAAAGTTTCAACCATTATATCTTTCTTAACAAGAATAAGAAAAGAAAATTGTGGATGTGTAATTTATTTCCCAAGAATTAGATTAGATAATGTAAATTAGCTAGTTGGTTTGTATAGGGGCTCCTTCTAACACTTCTTTTTCTGTGGTCTCTATCCTGTTAAATAAGAGAGCCAGCTTGACTCTGGGCTTAGCTGATGGTGTTGTCAGATAATAGCTGGAAGTGAAACAAATCGTCTGCATGAGACATGGGGAGACTGATGAACTGCAGCGGTGTGTCCAGGCCATGGAGACAGGCAGGATGTCGCTGTCAGCTGAGTTTGTGTACAGGTGACTGCCTCTGGATGGAAAAAAAGGTCAGGGGTCAGGAAACATGTGGACCCTCTGGAGAGCAGAGAAAGTAGTGAGTCTAAACCACTTTTCCTGATTTTATTCAGGCCAAGCGGAAGGCAAAGGGCTGTGTCAACTAGCTTTCCCTGAGCTGGTGCATCGGCAGACTCGACGGAGCCTCTCACATGGGTTTCCAGATCCCAGACAGAGTTCACTGCATCCAGCTGCCGTGCTCGGAGCTCTTCAGCCCGGAGAAGAAACCGCGTTGTTCTCTAAAATGCCTCAGTCTTGCTGGAGGCTGGCAGCAGGCACTTAATGCTATCAGGGGGCAACGTGTTCCCAATTTGTAAACCTGTAGCTTCTTGTGTTTTTAAATCAGTGTCGTGAGTTCTGTGATGGTTTCAGTTCCTCAGGATTCTGAGGCCCTGAACTACTTATTAACACCAAAAAGTCAAAATATTTGTCCACTTACTGCATGAGGAAGATTTGATTTTCCATGAGGCCTTGACCAGTAAGATTAAACAGCAGTAATCTATGCAAAATGACCATTCTTCATGTTCAATGATTGTTTTTATAGATTATATTAATAGTCTGTCTCACTTGGAATTCTTGAGATTTGACTGATGAAACAGAGTTTCTGAAAAATGTAAATAATATATACATTAATAATAAATGTATATATAATAATATACTACTACTACTAATAATAAATAATATAATAATACACATATATGGGTGTATTAATTAAACTAATTTTAAAATATAATATACATTTTTAAATACCTGCATAGAAAACAACAAAGTGAAAAATAAAGGTCAAGTTGCCAGCCTGAAAATTTTACCATTGTTAACAATTTCCCAAATTGCCTCCACAAATTGGCTCATGCCTGACTGAGGTATGTGTAGAAGATGCTCTTTTCAGTTTAACTAAGCGGGATCTTATAAGACATCATTTCTGATCAACTTGCTTTTCTCCAATAGAAACATATTGAACTCCTCTCTGTTTGTAGGTAGAAGGGGCTCTGTACTTTTTAATCATCTCATTTTGCAGTGAATCTCCTCAGTAGAAATGACCTGGTAGACCAATGCATGTGTATTTTTAAATCATTACATCTTGGTGCTTGTTACTAAATTCTAGTAAGTTTTGAAAACTGGAAACAGAACCCAAAGACAAATATAAGGAAGTGGAGATATTTTTAGATTTATCCTCCTCAGTCTCCATCTTTAGCTGCAGTAGTTAATTGAAACCTCACTATAGGAAAAGAAAGAAATAGGGGGAAAAAAAGGTATTTAGGATCTTCAAACATGACTTTTCTATTTAGTTTTTAGGAGAGTTGTGCATTGGTAGTTTTCATTCTGGTAAAACTACTTTTTAAAAAAAAGACTTTAAAAAAATTAGACCAGGGGCCGGGGAGTTAGCTCAGTGGTTCCGGCGCCTGTCTTGCAAGCGCAAGGGCCCGGGTTCGATTCCCCGGTAACCACATAACAATACTGGGTGTGGAGACTCACACCCAGCAGCAACCAGTACCACATACCACAGTGCCGGGCGTGGTGGCTCACGCCTGTAATCCCAGCACTCGGGAGACAGAGGCAGGAGGATTGTGATGTGAGTTTGAGGCTGAGCTCAGGGCCAGCCTGAACCACAAAGCGAGACCCTGTCTCAAAAAACCTAAAAAAAAAAAAAATTAGACCATTTAAAACAAAAGACCCAATCATGAGATGGGCTAGTGAAATGAACAGACACTTCTCAGAGGAAGAAATGCAAGTGTATATGAAAAAATGTTCAACATTCCCATCAGTAGAGAAATGAAAATTAAAATAATGCTAAGAATCCATTTAACACCAGAAAGAGTGACCATCGTCAAGAAAGCAAAAGTTAAAAAAAAATCCAAAAGATAACAAATGCTGATAGGGATGCAGTGAAAAAGCAACCCTTCTGCATTGTTAATGGGAATGTAGACTAGTACAGCAAAATAAATCAGACACATAAGCTTAAATACTGTTTAATATCTCTCCTTTGAATAAGGCCAAGTACAAACAACACAGTAAAGGATGTATAGAAGAAGGCAAAAGTATAGATCTCTTGCAGATGGAAAGCGATCCAAGAGAATGTGGGAAAGGGGAGAGAGAGAGAGAGGAGAAAGAGAATAGAGATATGTCGTGTCCAAGAACCTAATAACCTCAAAGAGTGTAAATATGATATGTCATAAACATAAGGTAATTAAATCAACAAGAGCAAAAATGAGGAAAGGGAATCTAGAGGAAGAGGGAGGTAGACAAAGAGAAGGGTGAAGGGCATTACAAATACAGAACCAAGTTGTATTATGTTCGTGTACCCATGATTGTACACTGTACTGCTACAAACATTTACTAATGAAGAGTTTTAAACCATACCGTGATTTTTATCATAGCCAGCTTTTTCTTTTTTGAAACATCAGTTCATTGAGGTTTTTCTTGCCACCTCCAGCTTTTTATTATTACTTCTCTAAAGAATGCCTATGATACTTATTCCTTGTTCTGTGAATTTGATATCTAGCTTTGCACATTACTTCCTAATCTTATGAGCCTCATCAGGACAAGTTGTACACTTCCTCTGTATGCTTTTTCTCACCTCTGGAGGAATATTGAATACCATGGATGTGCTAAATGAATTATAATCACTTTTTCAATTGATTTCTTTAGATTGTAGTGAAATCTATTTTCCTTTAAATTAATACTAACAGATGAATAAGAGAAAAAAATTTTTCATACTCCCTCCTAAGGTAGAGCAATGCGTGGCATCCCAAATGATTTTCTCAAGCTGTTTTCAGGATTCTGGGGGACCAAAACATAACATTTGATAGACAATGACCATGAACTTTTGTTTTGTTTCCTCTCACAGTTCAGGTGGCTTTAGCTGGCACACAAGTATGAACAGATGTTGAGAAGGGCAAGGAGGTATGTGGTGCCAGTACCTCCGTTCTGGGAAAAGGAAACACTCCACAGAGAATAGGTGCCACCTGGACAGAGATGCAGTTTGCCAAGCAAAACCAGTTTGGCTAAAGATAGCTAAAAAGCCATTCCCCAGGCTACAAGGTAATGTTTGTTTATACACGACTCTGAGAAAGGGTGTGTGAGTCTAGCTATGTGTTCACCTCATGCACGTTCCATACCAATGAAGCCTTTGACCTATTCATGAATTCACTTGGTAAAGGAACAATTTTTGTTTAATATTTGACCTGTTGAGAGCAGAACTGTTAATAAGTTTTTAACAGGGATAGAAGGAAGAATTTTAAATTTCCTTCTGTCCCATGGAGATTTACTAAGCTATCCAAAAAGGACTGGGGGCTCTGAAGAACTACACAACTCTACACATTGGTAAATATTATGTCTTCCTCCTTGCAGAATTCAGTTATATTTGAGGGCATTAGATATAGCCAAGTCTTTTGGGTGGAATTTAATTCAAACATTATATCTCCTTGGTTAAGTTTTTAGATTTCTTGTCTTGTAGTTTTAAGTGTACTATTATACTTTAGTATACTAATTTGACATAGATTATAGAGTTATTGAGAAGACTATTGTAAGGAAAAACATAGGCTACAGGAAGTAAGAGTATTGCTCATATATCACATCACCATTGCCTTTCATATCCCTTTTTCTTCATTTTTTCTCATTTAAATCATAAATATTTTCAATAACTTAATTTTGAAATTACACTGAAGTTTGTGAGATACACTTGTAGATACAGGGATTGATAATTTTCCTTACTGCTAGAATTTAAGTCATGAGGACTGAGGTTAGAGAAGGGTACTCTATTAGGAGTCCTATGATGTTGAACTTTGTTGTAGCCCGGTTGTGGCCCTGGAAAATTTGCCTGATTTTTCTGGGTTTTTTCTTTCTTGAACTGCAAAGTGAGAGTGCATAGTTAAGTGAGATGATTTTTTTTTTTTTTTTAGGTTTTTTGAGACAGGGTCTCGCTTTTGTGGTTCAGGCTGGCCCCGAGCTCAGCCTCAAACTCACATCACAATCCTCCTGCCTCTACCTCCCGAGTGCTGGGATTACAGGTGTGAGCCACCACGCCCGGCACTGTGGTATGTGGTACTGGTTGCTGCTGGGTTGAGTCTCCACACCCAGTATTGTTATGTGGTTACCAGGGAATTGAACCCGGGCCCTTGCGCTTGCAAGACAGGCGCCGGAACCACTGAGCTAACTCCCCGGCCCAAGTGAGATGATTTTTCAAGTCCCTTCTGGGGGAAATATGAAATTATTTAAGTTTACTTATAAAAAATAAGTAGAAAAAGTACTGTAATGCTCTGTACTACAAGAGGTGATCAACTGCTAATTTACTTTAGAGAAGTCATATTGCAATTTAGGTCAGAGTTGACAGTTTCTAACATTACTAACCAGGACTAAAGATAAGGACATTAGATCATAAAATCGTCAGTTACAGACAACATGTTAGTATGTATCATTGTACGTGGCATACAGTAGCTTCCCAAACAAGGTGTACAAAGATGAGTCACACAGAATGTAGTGCTGGTGCTGTTGTGAGCTAACTAATATTCTACCTGGATTAAGCCCAGGCTTTTATTGTAAGCAAATCTGAAGCATTATATTCAAACAGAAGTTCCTTTGAAGTTCCTGGACCAATGTAATTATCATTTCCCTAGAATTCCATTTGGAGCCCCATCAGGAGTCTACTGAGCCAGAAACTGTGAAGATGAAATCTGACAATCTGTGTTTAAATTTTGTTTTTTTTAAAACAGACTTTATTATTTAGAACTGTTTTAGGAACACAAAAAATTAAGTGGAAAGCACAGAATTCCCACGTGCACCACCTCACACGTACACAGTCTCCTGAATTAGCAATATCCCCACCACATGTGTTACCATCCCTAATCCTACATGAAAATGTCATTACTACTCAAGGCTTATCATATACACTAGATGTACATTCCGAAAGTTTTGACAAGTATCTGCCATGTGTCCACCATTGTAGAAGAGTTCACTGCCTTAAACAACCTGTTTTAGAAACTCTCCAAACGATACTCATGCATGTCACACTCTGAAAATACTGCATTGCAGGGTAGTTATTTCCAAAGCTGAGTTGAAGAAAAAGCTAAGCCGTTAAACTGACTTAAATCCTCCCCCTGAGCTGAAGCTGTAGTTGACTTACCTTACTCTCTCCTGAGGACACACGTGAGTGCTAATGATCAGTAGAGTCTTTAAAGACTGCTCTTTCTGCTGGAACTTTGGGACATCTCACATCGTACTAATTGGGAAGTAAAGGAGGTGCTATGGAAAAGATACTTATTTATATTTATTTTATTTTTAATATTTTATTAGTACATATGTGTGGAACGTAGTAATTACATTCTTTGTGAGGAGCTGGTACATGTACATAATACATCTTAATTTTTTTGCTTCTCCATCCCCTGTACTTCCCATTCCTTCCATCTCTACATGCCTTTTTCTCATTTGCAAAGAATATGTCTCCTGACTCATATTCCCCATATTTATTTTGCTCTTTAAATGAATTATACTTTAGTTTCTCACATAAGAGATATCATGTGATATTTATGCTCGTACATCTGAATTATTTCTCTTAGCATTATGATCTTGAGGTGAATCTATTTTCCTATAAATGACTCAAATTTATCCATCTTTATGGTAGAGAAGTACTTCATTTGTATTAATAAATATTTCTGGTTTGTTTTTTTAAATGAAATGTTTTATTACTGAAAATTTTAAGCATTCCCGAGAAAATTATTATAAATTCCTGTATACCTCCTGTTAATCTTCAGTAATTATCAACTTTTAGCCTTTTATCATTTATATTCACATATAAGTCTTCTTTATATTTCAAATATTTTAAAGCAACTAGAAGAAAATATCATTTCACTTATATATACATATTTCAGAAAATAAAAGAGGGTACTTCTCCAATAATTGTTTAAGGCTTCCATTATCAATATAAAAGCAGATAAAAGGACCTAATATACCATTATTCCTCATGATAATGGACTCAAAACCCTTAACAGAATATTAGCAAATCAAATACAGCCATAAGCGAAAAAAAAAAGCACATCACATCCAAAAAGAACTGATCCAGGAATGCAAGGTTTATTCACCATTCAAAAATGTACAGTCAATGCAATTTGACATAAGGGCAAACTCAAGAGGGAGAACTATATGTTTATACAGATAGATTCAGAAAGTATCAAACAAGTATCAACAACCATTTATCATATAGGAATCAAAAGGATCTTCCTCAATCTAATAAAAAAGTATCTATTACAAACTGGTAGCCTTGTACTCAGGGACACTCAGACACTCAGACTGTGTGTCTTCGTGTTGGGTGGAAGGCACCGATGCACAGTTGTGTGGCCTCTCTTCCATATTCAACTGAAGATCCTAGCCTGTGGGATACTTTAACAAATAAAAGGCATACAGAGCAGAAAGGAAGAAATGAAACTCTAACAATTCAGAGTCAAATGATTTTACTACATAAAAATCTCAAAGCATCCACCGAAACAATACTAGAAGGTGCACATTTAGCAAGAGCACAGGTGGCAAAGACAATATAAAATTTAATTATACTTCTATACAGTAGCAAAGAACAACTGGGAATGAAAACTTTAAAAACAGAACCATTTAGCCGGGCGTGGGGGCTCACGCCTGTAATCCCTGCACTCGGGAGGCAGAGGCAGGAGGATTGTGATGTGAGTTTGAGGCTGAGCTGAGGGCCAGCCTGAACCACAAAGCGAGACGCTGTCTCAAAAAAACCTAAAAAAAAAAAAAAGAACCATTTAAAATGATATAAAATATTTCAGGATAAATATGGTCAATATTTAGAAGCCGAAACAAAACACTAATGAAAGAAAGCATACTTGGGGGAAAAGGGAAAAAATGAGAATCAAGTCGTGTCATATTCTGATACAAACCCTCAATGTTAAATGCGATGTTGATGTGTATTCCTAATGTACCGATAAAGATTTTAAAAAATAAGTGTACTCAACTTGAGAGTGGTCCCAATGACCTTAGCCCCCTGACTTTCAAACTCATACTAATGCCCTTCTACACTGCATAGAGCTGCTCTGGAACTGATAACTGTGAACATAACCATGTATGATGTCTGATGCTATATCATACAAGTCAGTGTAGCTTCTACCTTGGGCTGTTGGATCACTTCCTCCAAGAGAGCCAACTTCTAAATCATGGGAACTCAAGTAACCCCCTGGGAACCCCCAGAATTCAGCAGATTCTCAGCTCATTGGCTAACAGCCACATGAGTCACACTAGCAAAGGATTCATCGCCTGTGAAGCCATCACATGACTGCACGCCTGGCTGACATCATGAGTGTAAACATGTGGGACCCAGACCAGAACCACCTAGTTATGCTCTTACACTACTGTCCCACAAAGACGCTAACGTAACACATCCTTCAGGTTTCAAGTCACTTGGTCTTGTAGCCATTTGTTACACAGTGATCCATGTATATGCATGTTCATAGAAGCACAAATCATGGTGGTTAAAGCTTGGAAATGGCCAATATCCATCAGATGAATGGAGAGACAAAATGTTGTGTTTATGCATAATGGAGTATTATTTGGCCATAAAGAAGAATAAATTTGGGGCCTGAGATTTAGCTCAGTGGTTCTGGCTCTGGTCTTGCCAGTGCAAGGGCCTGGGTTTGATCCCCAGTAACCACATACAATAATGCCAGGCATGATGACTCATGCTCACCAACAAACAATATCACATAACACAATGCCTGACGTGGTGGCTCACGCCTGTAATCCCAGCACGCAGGAGGCACAGGCAGGAGGATTGCTGTGTATATATATTTGTGATTATTATCTCTTTTTCTTGGAGTTTTCCTTTAATGTGTAGTGATCATCTTTGTCTCACTTGATCAGACTTGGCTTGAAGTTCACTCTGTCTGCAATAGCTATCCTTGCTTTTTTCTGGATTTCGTGAAATATTGTTTTCTATCCTTTGACTTTCAGTCTATGAAGTTCTTTTCAAATTAAATGTATTTCTCTTATGAAGCATATT
>PVIR01047509.1:0-10091 GCA_004026965.1 Petromus typicus
ATGAGCTCTGTGCACCTCCTGGCCGGGAACGGGAGGCCACCTGCTCCTCCAGCAGGAGCCGACGCTCAGCTGGCTGTGCCGCAGTCCCAGGCGGGTAACCGCAAGCCTCCCTTCTGCAGGAGTCCCTGTTAACATTCTCGCTGCCTCGCGTAATCGCCCAACACCCAGAGCAGCGAGTGTTCTTGAATCCATTCCACATCACTCTCAACAGTCGCCGCGTGCAGCACGCAGGTCGCGCTCCAGCTCACCTGCCAGCCGGGCTCTGCTCCAGTGCCTCGCCCCTCGCCCCATCGGAAGGGACATGGTGTTTCACAGACCCAGCCTTTTGTGGCTCTTTGGAGCAAATGTTGTAAGAAAGGAGAAGTTTTGAGCAGGCTGGTGTCAGCGTGCAGGATGTCCCGACGTGTTCCGTGTTCACTAATAGGTGCATCGCAGAAGTCCCCAGGCAACAGTCCCGAAGACTGTGACGTCATGCTCCAAAGGAGGAGAAAGACAGTAACCGCTGAACCTGAACGGGACATTTCGAGAAGGTTAAAGAAAAAGCTCCAATTCCACTTTAGGAAATAAGAGAAAAGAAAGAGTGATTTGGCAAGTCTAAGTTTAGGAGGTGCTGGGCCGCTGCAGCCGGGGACTGCTGCCCGCCGGCGCTTGTTGGGGGAGTATAGCAAGGAATATTGGAGAAGGAAAAAATGCTTCCTAAATAACCTATTTAAAAAAAAAAGAAGAAGAAGATGTAGCTGCTGAGGTTTCCAATGCCTTCTAACAGAAAACATCTGTGGACTTCCGGAATTTTCCGCTGGCCTTGGGAACACGCCCACGGTTTCCAGCTTTCTTCCTGACTGTGGAGCTGGTCGCCAGTTCCCAGCCTCACAGCCGCTGCTCCAGCCAAACAGCTGTGCTGTGCTGTACTCACAGCAGCGCTGCTGCCAAGCGTGTTTTCCACACAGAGGGGTGGTTGCCTGGTGTTTCAGGATGCAGGGAGCAAAGTTAGAGCTGGTGACGTTGCCGGGTGCGAGCCCCATGGTCGTGAGGCTCGGCGCTTTATCATTCCTGTTAGACCAGCTACACTCAGGCTCCAACAAGCTCAGCTCAGTACAACTTGCATCTCGCAGACGCGTCAGCGAATCATTCCGGCTCCACGGGGTGCCACACACACTTGGGGAGCAGAGCTGGTGCACGTGAGGAGACCGTCGGGTTGTTTGCTGCCATGGGAACTAAAACAAACACAACTTATCTTTCGAAGTGTCTCTGGAGTTCTCACTTGGTGTACAAAGTGCGGCCCAGTCCCTGCCGGGGTGTGTGGCCCACTCTGTGATGCGTCCGCCTTGGTGGCCGAGGAGCACTGTCCCGGAGCCCCGCTGTCCTCACTGAGGTCCCGGCAGATTTGGGGCGTGGGGAGGTTTCTGGGGTCACACACAGCATCCCGTTGCTGTGACCTCACAAGATACCCAGCTGCCTCACGCTTCTTTTATTAGGGTGCAAAGCACACTCGGGGCCCCACCCTCTGACCCCGCTGCCTTTCAAACGCCCCCTTTGTAGCTTTTGCTTTTGGGGTTGTTGTGGAGGGAGGGCAGGTCATGCTTCAGGCTGCCTGCTGGCACCCTTTGTTATTAGCCTGCCACTGGGGACTGGCCAGCATTGTCGGCCCCATCCTGTGGCCTCTGGCCCAGCTCGGGAGGGGAGCCATGAGTAGCCAGAAGTGCCAGGCCCTGGGTACCACCCTGGGCAGCTCTCAAAGTGAGCTGCTCCAGTGCCTCTCTCCGCAGCCTGTCCAGCGCGTCAGACCCTTGGCCCATGGGCTGCTGCTGGCCTGCATGCCGGCCTCGCGCTGGGCTAGGAGACACCACCAGCAAGCTAAGCAGACAGCACAGTGGTGACGCCCAGATGCAAACCAGATAGCGAGATCCCAGGCATAGCAGGCCAGGCCCAGCTGCCCTTGAAGGCGGAAGTGAGAAGCGAGTATGTGTGGACCCCCGAGGACAGGGACCCGCGGAAGGCATGCCGGCTCTGTGGGACACAGCAGCCACCCGTCTGTCACCATGAGCAGAGAGCATCCTCACGCAGGTCGTCCCCACCATGCGGCACTACGGGCTGCTGCCGTCCTCCCCCACTCGGGTATGTGGTGGCTCACACTGGGGAGGCTGAGACAGGAGGATTACCATGGGTGGGGGCCAGCCCGGCCACACAGAGCACCTCTTGTGTCTCTCAGACACAGGAAAGGAGCACACTGCGCAGCTCCACACAGAGCTGTGGTCCGAGGGGAGGCGAGACCCCAGGGCTGCACCCAGGCGAGCAGGGTGGCCCAGGGGGGCGGCCGGGCGCTGCAGGGCACAGACCAGACGGCGTCCCGCACTCTGCGGGGGGCCCCGTGTGCAGTGCTGCCAGGGAGCAGCCCTGCCTCGCCCAAGGTGGGGACAGAAAGTGGCTTTGGAACCAGTCGGGCCCTGGAGGAATACGCAGAAAAAGCATCCCCCAAGTGATGAACCCGCACTCTGTAACACGAGGGCTGTAGTCCTCCCGAGCCCCCCGGTCCAGCCATCTCCCCATTTCCTGTCAGTGCCAATAGGCTCATTCCTCAGGGCCTGTGGAATGCTTGGTGTGGCGCCCTTGGCACATCAGACATGGGTAACATAGGGGCCCAAGCATGTCCATGTGGCCCGCACCTGGCACAGCCCAAGGAGATGCAGCCAGGACCCCAAGGAGGAGGCAGGCCTCTCTCTCAGCTGCCCAGGCGTCTGCTCTCGATCCTGTGATGCCACAACACCCAGCTGGCCAAAGTGCCCCTGAGCCCTCCTCACCTCTTATCTGAGGGGGAAACTGCTGCTAGCTCTTCTAACACACGCCTCTGGGGTACACGAGTGCCTGTGTCCAGGCCAGGCCGCCGAGTCCCTGTGCTGGAATGGCCTTGCACGTCACCCGCTTCCTCCCGCCGGACCCCGTCTGCACGAAGGAGTGATTGTTATCTTTGCGCAGACTGATAGCAGGTCTGTTTCCCAAGGCCTGTACTCCTATATCGTGTGTCCAGGGACTGTCCAGTGGCTCACCTACACCAGGCTCTGGGCTGGGCATTGGGGCCTCCGTGATGCCCCCAGCTGTTCCCTGCTGCCCACACAGGGAGGACAGTGCCCCCCAGTGGCCCAGCAGGCAGCGACTGAGAACTGCACTCTGGATGCTCCATCTGGCTAGGAAGAACAACCTTGCCAGAGCTCCCCCAAAATGGGGCACTTAGAGATGCGAGTCGAAGAGACAGCGCAACTGGCCTGAGCTGTCTGCCATTTCTCTGCCAGGGCCAGGCTGAGGCCTTGACTAGTGTGCCCGAGGCCCCAGGGTTAGTCCCCAGCACTCTAAACCCACCCCCTAAGCTTTTAAGAACCGCATGGCACAGAAAGGAAGGTGACCCAGTGCCAGGAGCCATCTCTGAGCTGCAGAGTGCAGGTGCCATTGCACATGCTCAGCCTTCGGGTGGCCCTGACACCCTGCCGCGTCCCCAGCTTGGGCCGGGCCTGCGGTGCAGCCCAGTCTCCTGCACCACTGCTGTCCCTGCAGCCACTTCTCAAACCTCTTGCACGCCGAGACCTCTCCAGTTCTGCCCCTCTTCCTTCTTTCTCTGGCTCCGCCACTTCCTCCCACCCTGGTTACAGTCATATTCATGTCTTTTGTTCCCATGCCAGGCACGTGGCTGCCAGCCCTGCCCGTCCTCTGCGCCTTCCTCCCAAGGCTCCTGTCCTTGTAGAAAGGCAAGCTCTGCCTGTCGTGGTCACAGAGCCAGTTCCCGCCCCGGTGGCCACCGAGCCGCTGTCCCCCTCCTCTGGGAGGAGCAGCCTGCTCTCCCACACCGTCCCAAGTCTGAAAGCAAACCTGTGCCGTGTTGGAGAGGCCAGCGTCCCCGACTTCCCACACCGTCACCTCCAGGATGCCTTCGCCTGTCCGAGGCCTGTCCGACTGTGAACGTCACCCCTGTGCCCATCACTGGTGAAAAGTGACCACGTTGACTAGCTACCCCTGTGCTGTCTGTCTGGTCACTTCGGGGAGATGGTGAGCCACACAGGGGCCATCACAGAGCGTCGGTGGGGCCCGGGTGGCAACGGGCTCCAGACAGCCTGGCAGGCCTAGACCCGGCCATCTCGCCAAGGTCTGTCCATGTTCGCGATGACAGGGAGACAGAGCCGGGTCTATTGTCACACCTGCTCCTGAGCAGACATTCGCAGGGGCGTGAGTCTGCTCTTCACAGCAGGGAATGACCACCGGCTCTGCCTCAGTTTCCCCCTCATAGAAGATGCAGAGCAGTGAGCAGTGAACAGGTTCTGCAGACAGGAAGTGCTGCGCATGCCAGCGCCTGCCTGCCCCAGGCCCCATCTCACGGCCCCTGGAATTGCAGCTCCACCCGCTGGGGCCTGTGGGAAGCGCCATGAAAACCAGTTCCTGTGACCAAAGGAAGAGAGGGGGTTGCAGGAGTTCACTGCTGAGTCAGGCCGGCAACCCCCGGGACCAGCGAGCTGGGATCCACTGCGCTCCTCGGCCATCGCCGGAATTGTGCTGTCAGTTTTCATCACACTTCCCCGGGGAGACAAGCTCCCTGGCACACTGGGGACCTGCCCTCCCGCCCACGGTGATGAGTCACCTTGACCCAGACAGTTTCCAGCCTTTGACATCAGAGCCTTGGAAACCCAGGCCTCAAGTCCATCGAAGTCATGGTGTTCTTGCTGCCCTCTAGTGGTGGCCTCTGGAACTGAATCCTGTTCCTGGCAGGAACGTAGAAATAAGGTGACTTGTGTTGGTGTAAAGTTAAAATTCAGTTTCCAAACAGTTACTCCATTTATAGCTGTTCCAAAGATGCCTGCCGCAGACCCACCTCTTCTCCAGCTCCTCACCAAGCCAGTGTTCCCACCTGCTGCTTGTGTGGGTCCAGTTTATCCCACGAGCAGGGAAGTCACACGAGACGGGCCGAGCCAGGGAGAGGCGTGGCTTCTGCACGTCTATCCAACAGGCCGTCCCTGCCAGCCCCGCGGTCTCCTGCCAACCACTCACCGGGCCCTGGCTCACACCCCAGCTATCAGTGCAGCCAGACAGAGCTCCAGCAGAGGAGTCCGTGGGGCTGGGACGGGGACAGGGACCAGAGGCCATGGGTGGCTGACCTCTGCCACACCAAGGTGACTGTAGGCAGCCAGTAGGGCAGGACAGACAGGCCCAAATGAAGTCCAGAGCTCTGCTCTGGAGTCCTGACACGCAGAGGGGGGCCAGAGCCGAGGCACACCTCGGACGCGAGCCCTTGGGCAGGCCTGGGTTCCACCCAGACACAGCGGAAGAAAAATGCACAAAATCTGAAGACTCGCTGCAGGAGATCATGAGTCTCAGAGGGGACCCAGGCCAAGTGGATGGAGTGGGTTCACGGGAGTTCTGGGTGTCAGAAGCCTGGGACGCGCTGGGCGTGGAGGCTGAAATGAGAGGCACCCCCACCTCCAAGGCCTGGGGTCCCGGCTGACACCGGGACGCTTCTGTGCTGTGGCAGAAGCACCTTGGGGGGCACTGGGGTGCCATGGGCAGTGGCAGAGGCCTGGGACATTGTCCTCCCGCCCAAGGGTGACCCTGCGGGAATCAATATGGGGCCCTGAGCTGGGTCTAGGGTTCAGAAGATGATGCTCGTGGGAATAAAAGGGTGGATTTAACCCAGTGTGCACCCTGCACCCCTGTTAGGAGGGCTAAGCGGAGATGCCCGTGATAACAGTTCTGATGGGGACCCGAGTGGCTGGCACTCTCGCCCAGTACTAAAGAGCCAAAAAGTCACCGCCCATCTGGAAAAAGCAGGCGCACCGGGCCACACACACCAGGGCTCCTTGCCGTGATCACCGGGTGATCCACAATCAGGCCGGGCACGGCTGCAGAGACGGCCCAGGGAGGCTGCCAAGCCGAGACGCCCCAGGGCCTGAGTTCGAGGCATGACTCAGCCCGCGGTGTTTGTTAAAAAGTGAATTTCATTGAAGGTGAACCTGAATCAAAATCTCCCTTAAGAGGCCTGAGGAGACTCGGTGAAAGCGGCAGGTGAGGAGGCAAGGAGCCCAAGAGGGAGAGGGGCCGGGAGCACCCAGCAGCGTCTAAAGACTGCCCCAGGCCCCATCTCACGGCCCCTGGAATTGCAGCTCCACCCGCTGGGGCCTGTGGGAAGCGCCATGAAAACCAGTTCCTGTGACCAAAGGAAGAGAGGGGGTTGCAGGAGCTCACTGCTGAGTCAGGCCGGCAACCCCCGGGACCAGCGAGCTGGGATCCACTGCGCTCCTCGGCCATCGCACGGTGCCTGATTTCTAGTCAGCGCTCACTGACAGATGCGTTGGTGACCTTCCACCCTGACATCACTCTGTCCTCACTCAAGGCCACCTGTCTCGCTCCGACCATCCGACGCAACGTACCACCGCGCCGCAAGGGGACACGGGGGCCGCTCTGGGGCACACCCTGGGCTTGCAGGAGCCAGCGGGAGTCGGCACCTGTGCCAGACAAAGACCCCAAGCAAGGGCCGGTCTCCCTCGCGGGCTTTTGTCACCAGGGAGCACATGTCGCCGCGTGCAGGAGCTGAGGTGCGGCTGACACTGGACAGTGTAACAGCCACAGGCAGTTAAGAGCAGCACCAGGCTGGAGCCAACACCTCGAGCCAAAAGACGGAGCGGGAGATGGCGTCATTTCGTCTCCTGTGCCCCGCGAGTGGGCACTGACAGCAGGTGCTGTTCTTACCCGGTATCCCGTGACAGTTGCTAGTTCTCTGGTGGTAAAATGTGTTTTTCCTTAAGGCAAATGCATTTTTCTAAGTTTCTCAAAAGGGTTTAAAAGATAAGATTTTGGGAAGGTAGGCCGTGCAGTCGTCGCGCTGCATGGTGACCACACGGATGTCCTGGGCAGCTGGTATCACAGGCTAGTTTAGACTCAGACAAGTCTGAAAAGGACATGAACAGAAATCGCCAGGGACCCGGAGAGAAGCGCAAAGCGGTGCTCGTCCTGCTCGAGCTGTGCAGTGTGGTCTGTTCTGGGACGGGGATGCGGGTCTCAGCTGGGCAGACCCAGCCTGCGTGCGCCTTTCCTTTCCCCCCGCTGCCAGTGCCAGAGCGTTCTTCAGCACAGCGTTCGCCTCGTCCAGTGGGAGGCACACACAGCAGACAGTCGCTACCCCAAGCTGGCAGGCCGCCGAGTCGTCTCGCAAGGAGGCCCCTGCCAGTCCCACCTGCTCCATCGCCATCGCAGCTGTGAACTCCGGCCCTGTGGGGTGGGGACGGCACCCAGCGTGCGAGCTCAGGAGCTCTCTGTGACTCATGCCAGTCACTGGGTGTGAACGTGACCGCACAATGCCAGGAAAGCATTGGCACGTGCAGTTGGCACTTAAAAATGTGCCCTCGGTGAAAGCCATGCACACGGTGCCTGATTTCTAGTCAGCGCTCACTGACAGGTGCGTTGGTGACCTTCCACCCTGACATCACTCTGTCCTCACTCAAGGCCACCTGTCTCGCTCCCACCATCCGACGCAACGTCCCAGTGACTGGCACTGCATCACCGGCTGCCGGTGCTAGGGTAGGAAGGGTGTCTCTAAACTGTGTATGCCCAACTGGTGCTCCGTGTCCATCCTGCCCCCAGACCCCATCTGTCCACCTGCCATTGGCCTGTCCCATCGGCACCAAGAGGCCCAGGGAACCAGCCGCCTCTGCAGTGGGGATTCTTTACATCCAGGCAAATGAGACGCGTAATTTCAGGAACACAGGTAATGAGAAAACTGGCGTGCCAGTGTATGCCAAGCAGCTCCGCATCCACCCCAACAGCTCTCGGCCAGGAGGGAGCTGCTCAGCACTGCCACTTCGGACTGAGGTTCTAGGGGGCTGGAGCGTGAGCCACGTCTCTCCGCGTTGAAATGAGTCTACCCAGGCCACTCGGACACACCTGCAGAACCTGGCTCCCGACAAGGCTGCTGGCCTTCCCTCCTCATGCTCCACCTTCCAGCCAGACGAGAGCGTGGGACTCCTCTCTGCTCACAGCGCCTGTCCTGGGAGCCTCGAGAACAGGCCAGGTCACCAGGAGCACCCAGCCTGCCGGCCCCTCGGCCTCCTCCACATCCTCCCAGGCTCTGAGCACAGACGTTCGGGAATCAGTTCCACACCACTATGAGCCGCGGAACAGCTGCCAAGCCCTGACAGGAAGCAGGTCCCCACATCTCCTCCAGCTCCTGGCCATTTCCTGTCCACAGCTGAAGGTCCCCCACAGACCCGAAGCACGGAGGCCTTGGGGTCTGGCCTCTCTCAGTGGAGGTGGGGTTCAGCCCACAGCTCACTCACCCCAGCTCTTTTCGTCAGACCGGCGAGGGCTGGCCGTTCTGCAGACATCCCGGCTGTTTACCCCCCGGCCGGCTGGAGGGCTCTGGGTCCTGTCTGCCTCGCTGAGTTCAGGCATTTCCATGCTCATCCCACACAGGTCCCACGTGGGTGGGGCTGTCCCCTCCCAAGCTCAGAGCCAGGAGGCAGAGCCCGCCACACTGCCGTGCTCCACTGTGTCCACACGGGCGGCACTGGCGTTCTGGGCATTCGCGGTGCCGGTCGGTCTGCGAGTCCCCACTTGCGCCTCTGCGACTTCGCTGTGCTTCGCCTCCAGCTGGCTGTGTCCAGCGTCTTTTCTAGCTTGTCTCCACCTGGACCTGTTCTTTGGTGACGTCTGTTCAGATCTTTTGCCAGTTTTCAGTTTAAATTGTTCGTTTCCTTGTGATTGAGTTTCAGGAACTTTGCAAATGCTTCTCCTGGTGTCTTCTGATGGTCAAGCCTTTTCCTCTTGTCAGCCATTCCCAGTCACATCTTGGGTTCTTGGTGCCTTCCACAGACGTCTTCACCAAGCCGACGTGGCAGCACACACCTGTGATCCCAGTTCTCGGGAGGCTGAGGCAGGAGGATTGTCATGAGTTTGAGGTCAGCCTGGCTATGGAGTGAGTTCAAGGCCAGCTTGAGACTGACTGTCGAAACAAACCAACTAACAAAAGAAATCTTTACTCAGACTCACAAAGATTTTTTTTTTTGAGACAGGTTCTTGCTTTGTGGTTCAGGCTGGCCCTGAGCTCAGCCTCCAACTCACATCACAGCAATCCTCCTGCCTCTGCCTCCCAAGTGCTGGGATTACAGGCGTGAGCCACCACGCCCGGCACTGTGCTATGTGGTACTGGTTGCTGCTGGGCGTGAGTCTCCACACCCAGTATAAGTATGTGGTACCGGGGATCGAACCCGGGTCCTTGCACTTTCAAGACAGGCACTGGAACCACTGAGCTAAATCCCTGGCCCAACAAAAATTTTTCTCTGTGTTTTCATCTATGCATTTTAGATTCACTTGGGCTGTGATCCGTTTCAAATAAAGGTCCCACTGTGGGGCAGGTTAGGGTGAAGCTTCTCCGCGTAGGGATGCTGGGTAGTTTTCACTGACTCTCGCACCACAGTCAGCATAAGTAATTTGAGAGAGAAGGAGATCGCGTGACTCCATCCAGGTGACAAAACCTCTGCGTGGAACAGCACCGGGTTTCTGTATTAGAAAAGAAAGTGTAGGCCATGAGGAGGCGGCTGTAAGATCACCTCCATCGCGTGCGTGGAATGCGCAGCTGCCTGCGGCTCATGCGCGGTTACATAGGGGCATCCTGGACAGACTCTGCCCTCCAGGGCACCGTGGCTCGGACGGGCTGTCCGCATCCATCGGGCCGGATGCACAGGAGCACCAAAGGTGTCCAGTACTCCCTAAGAACCAGGGACATTTCTGAATCTTGGACGGAGAAACTTTTCCTGGATCCAAGAGCGGTCCTGCCGCGGGAGACACCTGACATGCTTTCTGATGTGTGGCAGGAGGGCCAGAGTCCACTAGGACTGAGGTTGGAATTCCCCGAGGATCACCCAGCGCAGCCGCCCCCCGTGTGAGACGAGTCTGGGCCAGCAGAGGAAGGGAGGTCCCTGGAAAGGGGAGAGGACGGGGCTGTCTGGGCGCCGGTGCGGTGAGAGGTGACAGGAAGAGCCCGCCGGGCGGGGGGTTTCCTACCATTGAGACGCCCCGTGCGTCACCACAGCTTTCTGCTCCACCAGGAAAGTGCTGCCCGG
>PVIR01047816.1:0-10058 GCA_004026965.1 Petromus typicus
TGTGTGTGTGTGTGGTCTATATGAGAAATATCTAATCATTACAAAGCTAATGTGTTGTTTTATAACATTCTGTGTTATAGTTCTTTGGCAAAGTCATTGAAAATTTCTATTTTTATTATGCAACCAGTAAATAACTTCCTTAATACATTAAAATATTTATCAGCAATTATCTGTCATTTAGATATTGCACTGTTATGTAAAAATGGTTTTGCTGAATACTTACCTTGAGGTTATATTTAGGTACATTTATTCCCTGTAGATAGATGAAGCATGTGAGGTGCTCTTTTTAAAAGATCAAACAAGGGGCCGGGGATTTAGCTTAGTGGTTCTGGTGCCTGTCTTGCAAGCACAAGGACCCGTGTTCGATCCCCAGTAACCACATACCATACTGGGTGTGGAGACTCACACCCAGCAGCAGCAGCTACGACATACCACAGTGCTGGACATGGTGGCTCACGCCTGTAATCCCAGCACTCGGGAGGCAGAGGCAGGAGGATTGCTGTGATGTGAGTTTGAGGCTGAGCCAGGGCCAGCCTGAACCACAAAGCGAGATCCTGTCTCAAAAAAAAACCCTAAAAAAAAAAAAAATCAAATAAATCACAGAGCTAATAAATCATAGAATCATGTTAAATAAAATTGTATTTCTATAACTATGTTCTTAAACATTAAACTTATACTTCTTTGCATTATACTATTGGAAGGATCAAGTAAGAAAATTAAAAAATCCTCTGTAAACTTCAATGGCACTACGGGCAATGCTATTGTAAAAGCATCAGTTGTGTTTTGTTGTGTGTGTTTTTTGTTTTAGGTAGCAGGGATTGAACTCACAACCTTGCACTTCTTAAGCAGGTGCTGGAACCCTTAAGCTAAAACCGTGGTTCCTTATATGACATACCTTGATTCTTATTTTTTTCCATTTCCCTCCCCTCTCTTCACCCCACACCTCCTCTCTATACATGCTTTTTTTCCCCAATTTTTCCTTTTTAATGTCAATTTTTTTCTCTCTTTATTTTTCCTACCTCCCCTTTACTTTTTTCCCTTTGAGGATTTTCTTCCTATTTTCTAATACCTATCATATATTATGGACCTCATTTGCACCTTCAGTTTCTCATGCTAGAGAAATGATATGGTATTTACATGTGAGTACTATTTATTTAACTTGTGAGTATGACCTCAAGGTACATTCCTTTACCTAAAAATATCACTAATTTATCATTCTTTATGATTAATAGTTCATTTTATTTTTTTAAAAAAATCTTTTTTATCCAGTCTCTGGTTGATGGGTATCTGGGCTGTTTCCAAGACTTTGCTATTATGAATTGAGGTGCTATAAAGATGGGTGAAAATATGTCACTGTGAAATGAATCTTTTAATTCTTTTCTGTATATACCTTGTATGAAAATGGAATCTTTAATCCTAGATTTTAGAGGAATGTCCACACTGATTTCTACAGTGACTACACCAGTCTACATTTTCACCAGCAGTGCAAAGAGATCCCTTTCTTCCCACATCCCCGCCAGCATTTGCTGTTGATTGATTTTATGATAACAACCATTTCTTGTGCAGTAAGACAGAATATCAGTGTTGTTTTCATCTGCAT
Organism: Petromus typicus; assembly: GCA_004026965.1. Classification (NCBI taxonomy): domain Eukaryota; kingdom Metazoa; phylum Chordata; class Mammalia; order Rodentia; family Petromuridae; genus Petromus; species Petromus typicus. The sequence goes on from PVIR01047816.1 coordinate 1,601, forward strand.
CTCTCAAATGGCCAGTGATATTATATACAGTTTTATGTACTTCAATAAGATGGAAAATGTAGAAGAAATGGATAGATTCCTAGACACATATAAACTACCAAAGTTGAATGATGAAGATATATAAATGCTAACAACCCCAATATCAATCAGTGACATTGAAAATGTAATTAAAATTCTACCAACAAAGTAAAGTGCTAGTCCTGATGGTTGTACTGATGAATTATACAAAAAAAAAAAAAAAATAGGAAAGACCTAAAGCTGCTCTTTCTTGAACTCTTTAATGAAATTGAAAATGATGTAATACTCCCAAATTCATTCCTCAAAACAACTATCATCTTGGTCAGAAAAGCAGAGAAAGACCCAACCAAAGAAGAGAATTATAGGCCAATCTTCCTAATGGATACAGATGCAAAAATCCTCAATAAGATACTGACAAACACAACATTGAAGTTCATCAAGATCATACAACCTGACCAACTTGGATTTCTCCCAGAGAGGCAAGGATGGTTCAATCTACATAAACTAATAAACGTATTACACTATAGTAGAAGAATTAAGGACAAAAAACACATGACCTTCTTAATAGATCCAGAAAGAGCATTCAACAAAATCCAACACCCATTCATGATTAAAACACTGCAGAAAATTGGAATAGAATGTTTTGATTTCAACCTGATAAGATATATTTATGAAAAACCAACCACCATCATACTAAATGGTCAAAAACTGGAAACTTTTATGCTGCAATCAGGAACAAAACAAGAGTGCATGCTGTCACTACTGCTGTTCAATCCCTTGTAGATACATGGCTATACTCACTTGCTACACAATCTTGTTAGACTTTTTTATCTGCTCCTCTTGTCTCTGGTCTCCATGATGCCTTCAAATTATCAAGTCTTTAGTTAGACCAAATTTTATCTGAATTTAAGTAGACTGTGTTTTTCCCTTGCTCTGCTCGAGATTTTTATTTTAAAATTTCCACAGTTTTATTATGGAGTAGATCAATATGGAACACTTTGGCTCATTTTGATTGATGTTTGTTTAACATAATGCATCATTATATCACATTTTTAAAAATATTGAATCTGGTAGTTTTGTGTCATTAATTCTTCCACTTCTACTCTTTTCAGTATCACATCACTGTATTTCTTTGTGAGTTTTCAGATTCTAATTACACTTAATTTTGCCACATGGTACCTAACAATTATCTAAGAGGCTTCAGAAGTTTTTTTTTTTTCTCTTTGTTTTATTTTTTAGATGGACTCATAACTGCACATATCAAATGGGAAATATGGCAACTTAATATGTGTGCACAGTTTTCAGTGATTAAAGAAGATTAATTATCATTTTTATCCTTCAAATATTATATTTTCCTTGTGCTGGGTATCTCTTTTCCAATTCACAGTCATGTGATTTCCAATCCATCCACAGTCAATGATATGAACTATAAACACTTTTACATAGAATATAAATTAGAATTTATTCTTCTTTGTAAACAGAACTCATGGCCTCATTCCTGCTAGATAAGTGATCTGCTGCTAAGTTCTGTTTTCAGCCCATTACGTGTTCTGTATTTCTTCTTTCATTTATGGACACGTTGATGAAGTCAATGTATTCATGTTCCAAATAATGCTAAAATGCAACTCTGAATACAGATATCCTTCCCTATAATAATTGTATTTCCTTTAACTACTCATCAAGTCCTGGAACTGCTGGGTCACTTGATATTTTTATTTTTAGGTTTTTTGCAGGAAAAAAAAATCTTTTTAAAGATACAACTTTTTAAAAAATGGCTATACTAATAAACTTTGCTACCAACAGTGTGTGTGAGTTCTTACCTACAGCCTAGTGAGAATTTCTATTTCCTATTGTAGCTTTTATTAGAGTCATTCTTCTTTCACTGAGAGGATATTATTGCTTATGTCTAGGTGTCCCCCCAAAGCCTCACATAGTGATAGGTGGGGCTTCTTCAGAGGTGGCTGGATCTATAGTATATCATGCTAGGATAAGGGTGTGTGATTAGTAATTTAGTCCACTCTTTGGCTTGGCCTACTCTGAGTGTGGATAATGGTAAGGCCCACCCTGAATGTTACAGCTACCCAAGCTATGTGCCCACAGCCTGGACATAATAGAAGGTACAGGAAGAGAGCTGCTGCTTGTCACTTGCTACTTTGCTGCTTTGCTGACTTCCACCAGCCCTGCCATACCATGGACTAGTACCCTCTGTGATGTCCCTCTGACATGCCCATCATAGAGGAAAACCTCTACAAACTGTGGGTCAGAAGAAACCTTTCCTCCTTTAGCTTTGGATGTCAGTTATTTTGTCTCAACAATGAAAAAAGTAAACAAGGTTGCTGATATCTTATTTTGGTTGATTTGATTTGGCAATCATGATTCTAAGTATTTATCTCTCATTTGTATTTAGAGAATTATTTATTCAGATCATTTACTCACTAATTTTATTGTTTACTCTCTGTTAAATTGTTTGAATTTTTAAAATATATTCATCATTCTCCATGGGAAATTTGTACATAGTTTTCCCAACCTACAGATTGTGTATTCTGATTTTACTTGTTTTCTTTTTCATGATATTTACACTTTAACGTAATTACATTTGTCAATTTTTGGTTCCATCTCCTGTGCTTGTGGTGTCTTACTCTAAAAATCTTTGCAAGATCTTGCTACTTATTTTTCCTTTTATCTTTCATTATATATTTCCTAAAGAAAAGTCTCCATAAGCACTTGTTCTTTTTTTTTTTTCTGTTTTATTTATCTGTTAACCAGGTATCTTTTTTCTTTTTAAAATTTAAATATTAGTATTTTTTATTTCTACACTTCCCACATTGTTTATTTATATCTTCCTATTTCAGAAAAAGACTAATATTGCAATCTGTTTAGTCATTGTACACCTGTAGAAAGTTAATTAGCTATTAAAATGATCTTTTTCACACTTACTGAGCACGAGTAAAATCTAGTTTTATGACTGAGGGCCGTTTATGTTTTTTAATATAACCACTGCATTCCTTTTACTTCATGCAACTCAGTGAAACATTTATGTTACTTCAGAAACATCATGAGAATGTGTTTCATCAATACATGTTCATGGGTCAGTCAGAGGTACTAGAATATCCCCTCTCTGAATTGCTGGTTGCTACATTTTTCAAAAGCTTAATCACCTCATTTTTAATTTAATCTCCCCCAACAAGAAAGCCTACTTCCTGTTTTTTACTTTTATTTCAATTTTTTCTTGAACTTACTTTAAAAATGTTCTTTACTCAAGAAATCAAATAAGTAGTTGCCCTGTGAAGCCCTTTCCTCTCCTTTCCCAGTGTGTGCTGATAAATGTGCTGTTTCTAGTTACCTACATGCTAATGTCTTTGAGTAACTGCTTTTCACTATGTCCAGTATTATGATATTCTTACATAAGAGAAGAAATTAGCAGAGTCATAATTTATGAATAAAAGTATAAAAATACAAGTTAAAATCAGAACTTTCCTGCCTTACTTATTTATCAAGCAAGATAAATTTGAAAAAAATTGTAAGTTTATTTTTAAATTATGCAAGTATATTTAATTCTTGAGATAAATGGCTATCATAAATTTTACTTTCCTAATTTCTTCTAAACATCCTTCTTTGTTTCACTCATGTATTTATTCTTACATTTGCTGTAGTGCTAAGGGTAGAACTCAGGGCCTTGAGTACTCTTAGCACATAACTAACAACTAAGCTACACCCAGGCCCTCTTTGTACCTTATAATCTGGAAACTTTAATGTAGCCTCTAAGTAATTTATCTTGTAAATTCTAAAATGTTTTAAAAATTATAATTTTAATTTTTTACATATTGTTTTATAAGCAAATTGAAATATTTACATCTGAACATAAGTACTATTAATTACTAAGAATTTCAGAAATTTTCTCAAAGTTATGGAAAAATGTACTTTATCTTGTTTGATTTTGGACTCTAACATGTGGATTTTTTTAAATATCAGAACATCTTTCTCATACTCTTTCTTTTATTATCTCTTTTCAGAAATGTATCAGGGCATCACTCAAATTTCAGACATTCCAGAATATAAAGTCATTACTTTGATATTTATCATTCTCAAATTTTTACTGTGAAAATTGGCTTATCTTTGTTTATGATAAGAGAAATTCAAATGTCAATACATATCAAATCTTTTTTAACACTTATATTTCATCTGGTAAAACTTGTGCTTATCACAGTACTTTTTATTGTGTGCATATATTTTCTAAGAATTTAATACTTTACAAATAATAAATAAAATTGAAACTTTTCTATATCATATTATGCCCCCAAAGTTGACCCTTACTGCTTCCAATTTGATTGTATTTAGTTGTATTTTAAAATGATACTGTTTCTTCTCTCTTGTGAACACAATGTTGTCCATGTTTATTTCACCTCTTGCCGAATTTTCCATCTTTTACTTTCCTTTACCATTTTCCCCATGATGAAAATCTCGTCTTTTCTTCTTTGTTTCCTCGTGCCAGTACTTCGTTCAGCTTTGACACATAATTGCAAGCATATGTACTAATCCTGTAATTGCATAGATAGACTCTCCCACACATGTGTGTCACAACAGTAATGAATTCTCAGAATTAGAGTTTTCTCTCTCTGCCCACTCTTCTCTTTAGCCAGATCCCTAACGGCAGCCAAGATACTCATGGTAAAGTTCTTCTGGACATTGTAAAATATTTAATAACCCCTGGACCTCTGTATATTAGATTTCAGGATTACTGCCTGAATAGATTATTATTTGCAAATTTGTTCCAGATATTCTCACATTTTATTGACTACATAATTAATATAATGTTATACATGAAATAAACCGAAATTTGAAGAAATTCTATAAAATTTAAGATCTACAGAACTGAATGAATTATCTCCTATGAAATTACAGTCTGTAATTTTAAATGTCCCCAAATGTGGTTTTACTCTAGAAAAAAATATTTTGTAACAATAGAATTAATTGAAAATAAATGGCAATTTTTAGTAAATTTGATATGGTTATTTGACTAACACATGGAAATCTCCAGAATGAATATTGTGCAATGATATAGTGCTTCTCATGAGTAGAATTAAATCTAATAAAATCTGAGAAAGATTATTATATTGATTTAGCAGTTTCATCACTATAGACAAAGAGAAATATTTCTCTTATTAGGTATCATCCTTTCTTAAAGCATATTTTAATTAACCAATCATAATGGGTCTAAAGCTCCTCACCCAGAAGAATATTCAGTGCTCTTTGAGTCACATTCTTCAACTCAGTAGTATCCACAATATCAAATTGTGAGCTAGCTAAGAATTTGAATAAATAAGTTGCATCCAAACAGAATTAAAGTATCTTAAACCAAATTACTTTATGTTTTTGGACCTTGGAAGGTCAACCTAAAATAGATTTTTTAAAAGAAATTCCTTCATACCTACTAGTTTTCTTTCTTTTTTGGCTTTTTATTGTAAAATTGACTTTTAATTATAGCTGGAGGTTAATATTTAGAATCCTTAATTTTTTACAGAAGCTTTAAATTAAAATTTACCATTATGGGGAGAAGACATTTGATAGTCATAACTTAAAGAGAAGAGATTAATGTGGGTGATAGTCTCAGAAGGTTTATTGAGAACCAGATTGACAGGCTCTAAGGTAGAAATCGCGGGAGGGAAGTGACTGGTGAAGGACGTGCGTCCTTTCACCTACCTCTGACTTGGCCCCGCCTCCTAACATAACATTCAGCTGTGAAATTACAAATAATACGTATTGCACACCCATGATCCTGGGATAAGATACAAATAAATAAGGATAGCTGAAAGAGACAAAGAAATTCATAATTATAATATCATATTTTTACAAAAAAACTGCAGCGTGGGACATTAAAGTTACTGACATTTTTTTTTTTTTTCCTTTCAGGAAACTCAATCAGAGCAAAACAAAACACAAAAAAAGTTTGAAAAAATTGAGAAAAGAGGGAGAAAATGGAAACAAAGCATTTGTAAATCAAGAGAGGAAAAGGAGTTGAAAGAGAGAAGGCGAACAGGGAAAAAACAAGAAGTAGGATATATTATGTAGATATATAAATTCTCCATGAAGAATGGGAACATTATGTATATCTAAAAAGTACCAAAAAACTTAATTTTTAAAAAAGAATGTGAAAGACACAGTAAGTGAAATCTCACGTGGTGAAGGAAAGATAACCCAGCCCAAGGCAGACAGGAGGCAAACAGAGAAACAAGAAGCAAGGGACAAGAGTTCCCCTTTTTTGTTTTAGATCCCCGGGAATCTTCCTCTTCTGACCACGCCCCCTCTCCCTGCATTCAGCTATGACGTCATCACGTGGCGTGTGCAGTCCTCACGATCTAACCACCTTTCAGGAGCCTCACCTCTGAAGATACCGGACATCTCTCGGGTATTTCAGAAATGCACTATCTCAGGATACTTGTCTTTATCCCTTAACGTAGAAGTATTTGATGTCCCTGGTACTTTCACTCAGAATAATCAAGCTATGGTTTTCATATTTCAAGCATTGTGGCCAGGGATTTAGCTCAGTGGTTCGGCAGTCTCTCCGGCAAAGGCCAGGTCTCAGGTTCAATCCCCGGTAATCACATAGCACCATGCTGGGCCTGGTGGCTCACACCTATAATCCCAGGAATCTAGAAGCAGAGGCAGGAGGATTGCTTTGAATTTGAGGCTTGCCTGGGCTACATAGTGAGCTCAGGGCCTGAACTGAACCTGAACTTCAAAGTGAGGCCCTGTCTCAAAAAAAAAAAAAAAAATCAGTGTTGTATTAGTTGTACTGAAGTATCCATAAAGAATGCTGATCCCTCTCCAAATCAGTATACAACATTTCTACACTTAAAAAAATAATAATTCTGTGGCCCTAAACTATCAGCGAAACATGTCCATTTATGACTTTTGGTTTTTGTGTCATGGTAATTAACTGCTCTGGAAGACATAGCCAAAATGATAAAACAACTAGCTAAAAAAGAAAGGATTTCAGCAATCCTTTATATTTCACTCTGCAGGAGAGTCACAAGTCTCAATGTTTATAATATATGACGATTTAATTAGATTATATTTTAAAATAGAAAAACTAAAAATATTGCTAGTATTACTTTGTGCCATTCATGAAGAAAAAAAAATTCCTTCACTCTACCTTTTTTGGTTATGTTTTTCTCTTTTTTCTGTTGTGACAGGACGGAGTCACATCTGTTATGATTTGTCTCAAGAAAACACTATGTTAAACACTATTTTCCTGGTTCCTTCAGTTGCAAACTATGTGGGCTCTGTAGATCAAGAGAAGTTTGTTAAAATCATTTCTGTTCTCAGTTTCTTTTAGCTGATAACACTTTCTTATAGAAATGTCTAACAATAAACAAAATCACATACTGATATAAATTCGTTTAAATCAACTAACAAAGGACTAATTTTCACCTCTTTCCTATCACATTTACTTAAATCAACGGCTTATTTCTCAGCTCAAAATGTCTACAGCAATTTATGTTCCTCCTTGATTTATGACTTGGTGGTCTGGATTCTTGGTGTCCAAAGGCAATACACGTTCCAGAAAACGACAGGAATAAGACATATTTACCTCAGCCCAACGTGAATGTCGCTGGGAGCAGGAAAGCGTATGCTCCAGAAGTGTGTGTCTGTCTGACTGCAGATTGAAAGCTCCAAAATTGTGAGCGAAAATAACTTTTTCTTCTTTATATATTAATTACCTCAGGTGTTTGTCATACAATGAGAACTGACTAACAGAGGACCTCAGGAGAGAGGAAAGCAGTATAGACAAAAATATGAGCATCAGCCGGGTTTTTCAAACACCTATTCAAACTGGTATTCACACCTTCTCGTTCGTCCTCGTCCTCACCTTGTCATGTCTGCAAAAAGCTTTGGAAAGCCACATTCTCAGCTAAAATTGTTATCAGTATACTGAGAGAGAAAGAGATTCAAAGGGAATAAATCATAAATTACAGAAAATATAGTGGGCAGAAAAAATTAAAGTTTAGTTTATGAAAAGAGTGATATAATTAATTTTAATATACATCAACAAACAATATTTCAGTTTCTTTTTAATATAAAGCACAAAGAACCAAAGTGATTTCTTTCCCTATATACACTCCAGTAAGTTTTGTTTTAACTAATTACATATATAATGTTGATACTTGCAATGATCTAATATTATACTAATAATTATCTACTTATAATTATCTAAGTATTAGCATCAACAATATCTAATGTTGATACCAATGATTATCTAATTATTCTCACCTAATTTTGAAATTATCACACTTCATCTCACTTCTTTTCTTTCTGGTATTCATTTTGCATTTAGAAATTTCTCTGTGGTACAGGTTTGTTGTGGGCTTTTCTTTTTATGAAAGGGTATAAATCTATTTTGAAAAGGAAATACTCTTACAATAACATCACTGTATATAAC
>PVIR01047850.1:0-10231 GCA_004026965.1 Petromus typicus
GGGGGGTGGGGCTAGACATGATGGCCTGTGCCAAAGCTACTACAACTTTAGGCCAAAGACACTCAAAGGGCAACCAAAAACCTCATTTTCAAGCCTCATGTCCCTGGAGGTACTCACTACCGGCACTCTGCAGTCCATAGGTGCAGGAAGCCACAATACTGATTATGCCCAAAGCACTCTGTAAGCAGTACAGGCTGTAAAGAGTTAAATCCCTCAACTGGATTACTTGGAAACAGTGAGTATGACTGAAGCTACTTGACTCACAGAAGGATCTCATGAGCACTGGGTAGGAGGCAGGTCAACGTGATAGGTCAACATGACAGGTCAATATGACCTCCCAAGTAAGGCCCACAGTCCAGACCAGAGTAATGGCTTATGAAGCTTGAGGGCTAAAATAACATGCATGGTTGAGGTTGGAGTCATTCACACCCAAATTCCAATCCCACAAGTAGTGCCTTCATAGACAGTGTTCTATTTACAACCATATAGTTTGTCTTGCTTCTAATTTGAAAATGCTTTGTCTCTCTTTAAAAGTTTTGCCTGCATTATTTCCATAGTAACTGCACATACAGCATATCTTCACATGTAATGCACCTTTACCCCAATTGAGTGGATGTGACTGAATGGGGTCTTTTGCTGAGGATCAAACATTGGCTGTCCTGGTCCCTGCTTTCTCTCTTGAATGTATTTTCTTCTTCAGCCTTGCATTGCATACTGAGCAGGTTGGGACCAGAATCTTACTGCAGGGTTCTTAGCATGTAGGTCAGCTGGAGAGGAGGATGACTGAGCATCTGAACACACATCACTTTCATACCATAATAAAATACAAAAAAGTATGTTTGGCCATTATAAGTGGAAGATCATTTTTATAGAATTGGTACAATCATAAAATCGCTGGTAGGATTTATGTGTATTCATATACACCCCAGAACAATGAAGAAAGTATTTTTTCAATAAGTGTTGTTGGTCAATTGAATACATCTATGGGTTGCAGGTGGAAAACCTGACCCCTACTTTGCATCTATACTTTGCCTGAATGTGAAAATAAGATGATACAGCTTCTTTAAAATATCATAGCAGAATATGTTAATGACTCTGAATTAGATTTTATAAACAAGACATGAAAGACATTGAAAGGGAAAACAATGAAAATTATATTAAACTAAGAAATTAACATGTAAAGATACCACAAAGATAATGAAAAGTGAGAGTGGAATAATATATTTACAATACATGTAACCAATAAAGGGCTTACAACCATAATATATAAATTTCTACAAATCAAAATATATGACAAGCAACACAACATGTAGAAAAATTTGCAACAGACTTGAAGAGACATTTCTCAAAAGATAATGTTCAAATGTCAAAAAAAACATATGAAAAGATATAGACAATAAACAATCAGAGGAATGAAAATGGAAAGTAAATTCTTCAATACAATAACAAAATGCTTAATTTTTTAAAGGACAATACTAACTAAGTATCAAAGTTATAGAATGCCTAGAATAGTTATATAATGCCATTAAGTGTTAAAATTTTTATTGTTACACTAGGAAAGAGTTTTTATTGTCTATTTAATATTTTTTTTTTTTTAGGTTTTTTTTTGAGACAGGGTCTCGCTTTTTTTTTGTGGTTCAGGCTGGCCCTGAGCTCAGCCTCAAACTCACATCACAATCCTCCTGCCTCTGCCTCCCGAGTGCTGGGATTACAGGCGTGAGCCACCACACCCGGCACTGTGGTATGTGGTACTGGTTGCTGCTGGGCGTGGGTCTCCACACCCAATATTGTTATGTGGTTACCGGGGAATCGAACCCAGGCCCTTGCACCTGCAAGACAGGCGCCGGAACCACTGAGCTAACTCCCCGGCCCCCTTATCTATTTAATTTAAATATAGACATAAATAGAAATTTGGCTCCTAAGTAAGTTTCTAACAGATATATAAACATTTCTTTGCATCAGATCTGCATTAAAAGGCATAGATGGCATTGTTCTCAGAAACACTGTTCATTACAAGGCCTATACTGAGACAAATGCTAATGCATATCTACCAGAAAATGATGATGTAGTATATTCATCTATTAGAAAAATGAATTATTGCCATCTGAAGCAACATAGATGAATCTCATAAACATGATGTTCAGAGAAAGAAACCAGAGGCAGAAGAATAATTCTGTATGTTTCCAGTTACAATTTGAACAAGCAAAACTGATCTATGATTTTAGAGGTAAAGATAGGGATTACATGTAGAAAGGAGAGAAAAGGCCATTGGAAGAAGATGTGAAAGGGTCTTCTAGGATACTGATGTTTTCTAACTTGGGTAGTGGTTACAACAGTGTGCAAATTTGTGATTAGTCATTGATATATAATTATATTCCTACTTTGTTCACTTTTCCCTCTATTATAGTCTTCATTTTAAATATTTTCAAAAATAATAATGAAATATATACCATTATTACAGTGGTATGACACAAATAAGAGATTAAAAGTTGTGGGGATGGTGAGAAACAATGTGTACCATTTTAATCACTTTTGAGTGTTCAGTTCAATAACGTTAAGTATGTTCACTTTGTTGCAAAATTGCTTCAGTCTTATAAAACTGAAACTTTACACCTGGAAACACTCTCAATTTTTCTCTTCCCTGGTAGTCAGCATTTTACTTTCAGTTTTATGAACTTTACTACTCAGTTATCTTCTATAAGAGGAATTCTGCAGTATATATCTTTTTATGTCTGGCTTATGTCTGAAAGATTCATATGTGTTGTGGCATGGGACAGATTTTTCTTCTCTCTTTTCAGTCTGAATTAAAATCCTAATGTACATTAGAACACATTGCAGATACCACATTTTATTTAGTCACTTATCCTTTAGTGGACATTTGGATTGCTTCTATCTTTTAAATATTGTGCATAATATTGTTATGAACACTGGTATGCAAATATCTCTTTGGAGAATCTGCTTTTAATTCTTTTTGATATGTATATATATATAATTCTTTTATGTATATTATATATAATTCTATATATTATACATGTATATATTATATATATAACTCTATATTATATATAACTCTTTTATATATATATGATATAGATATATATATCAAAAAGAATGTCAGATCATATAGTAGTTCTGTTTATTTTATTTTGACAATTTACCATACTTCTATGGCAGTTGAACCATTTTACAATTCTAACACAAGGGTTCCAATTTACTATTATTTTTTATGTGATGTGGTATGTCACTGTGATTGGAAATTAAATGTATTTTTTTTTTTTTAAGATTTTTGGAGACAGGGTCTCGCTTTGTGGTTCAGGCTGGCCCTCAGCTCAGCCTCAAACTCACATCACAATCCTCCTGCCTCTGCCTCCCGAGTGCTGGGATTAAGGCGTGAGCCACCACGCCCGGCACTGTGGTATGTGGTACTGGTTGCTGCTGGGTGTGGGTCTCCACACCCAGTATTGTTATGTGGTTACCGGGGAATCGAACCCGGGCCCTTGCGCTTGCGAGACAGGCGCCGGAACCACTGAGCCAACTACCCGGGCCCTTAAATGTATTTTTTAAAGGAATGCTGTTTGCAATCAATGACAGGAAATCTGGAAATCTAGATTGAATAAAGGCACAAAGGAAAGAGATGTGAAGTGGCTAAGACCCCACCTCCTGAGGGTGCCCCACCTCCAGCTGGGCCACCAGCAAGCATTTAACACATAGACCTTTGGGGAACATTAAAGATTCAAATTATAACAAGTACCATCCTTATGCTGGTGACTCCCAAATTTTTATCTCCAGCTCACACCTCTTTTCTGATCTCGTGACTTGTATGTCAAACTGGTTCACCTGACATTATTTGAACTGTCACAAAAGTGTCAACCCTAACTTACCTAAAACTGCTCCCTTGTTCCTCAGTGTCTTTTTCAAACACCCAATTAGTTCAGTTTCCCTCCCTCTCCACCCCCTTCCCTCTATCTCTGTTCCTCTCCCTTCTCTTCTCCCCTCTCTCTTTTGCTTTCTACAGTAATGGAAGTTGAACCCAGGGCCTTCACAATAAGCTATATTCCCCAGTGCATTTTTATTTTTATTTTGAGAGGACATTTCACAAAATCAGTTGCCCAGGCTGAGCTCAAACTTTTGATCCTCCTGCCTCAGCTTTCCAGAGTGCTAGGATTACAGACAGACATAAGCCAAGCTCAGCATCTAAACATCCAGTTTCTTAGAGGCAGAAACCTGAGTCATCCCAAGCGCTCTCCTTTCCCTTCTCTTCACCTCAGTGTTGTGACCATTGCTCAAAGCATTCAGATTTTCCTTAAACGGCTTAATTAGCCTCCTACTTTTTCTTGTACAATCCATTCTCCACAAACAGACAGAATTTTAAAAATGTAAAGTTGGGGCTGGGAGTGTAGCCCAGAGGCAGAACCTTGCCTAGCATGCACGAAGCACAGAGTTCAATCCTCAGTACTGGGGAAAAAAAAAAGAGAGAAAAGAAAAGTGGAGGTAAAGTTACACCTTACTCCATTCATATTAAAACCTTCATTTCTTTCTCATTGACTTTAATATAAATCCAGATCCAAGCTCTTTAGCATGATCTTCATACCCCACTCCAGCCTCACCTCACCACCTCATCTGTCAAGTAGCTTTCAGGAGGCCTTATCTTAATTCCTGAATATACCAACCCTTTTCTCCTCCAGGCTTTTAGGATAGACCCTTTTCTCCAAGAATGCAGCCTCACCACTTCAGGTGAAGTGGACCACCAGACACTTCACCGAGCAGACCCTCCTGCAGGCTTCAGTTGAAATCTCTTAGAGAAGCCTACCCCTACCTTCCAGTTTAAATTAGTTCTTGTGTATAGAATCTCTTGCCATCCCTACCCTTTCCCCTTCAGCATGTATTACAGTTTGTAATTACAGATTACTTGGTGAATGTTTCATTAGCTTGTTGTGTGGGCTCTGGGATCCATAATGATAAAGATTCTTCTTACCTCAGCAACTGGTACACAAAAATCCTTCATTACATATTTGTTAAATGACTGAGTAAACAAATATGATGCCTAATTAAAATAGAGTAAGCCTACTAAGTATATAGTCAGAAGGAAGCAAACTCTGCCCCTTGTATTACCTTGTAGCATGGTTTTCATGTCAGGCTGTTTGTGGGGCAGGCAAATATTTGCATTCTCCTGGCCTAATGATAATGACCCTCAGTTGAATTACACATTTTTTAATAGTAGTCAAGTAGATAAGTAGTACTTTGTTGGAAAAATGGAACTTGTGACCTCATAAAATTGAACACCTTTTCAATAGCCCAGCTAGGACAAGACACTAAATCAATAATTCCTATGTCAATATGGTCATTTCAATAGATGCAGAAAAAGCATTTGACAAAATCCAACACCCATTTATGATCAAAACCCTGCAGAAAATTGGAATAGATGGTCTGTGTCTCAAACTAATAAAAGCTATTTATGAGAAACCAACAGCCAGCATCACCCTAAATGGTCAAACACTGAAACCTTTCCCACTAAGATCAGGTACAAGACAACGATGTCCACTTTCACCACTCCTGTTCAATATTGTGCTGGAAACATTAGCCACAGCAACTAGGCAAGACAAAGAAATAAAAGGAATAAATACAGGAAATGAAGAAGTTAAACTGTCATTATTTGCTGACCACAGGATACTCTATCTAGAGGATCCTAAAAACTCAACCAAGAGACTGCTAGACTTAATTGCCAAATTTAGTAGTGTAGCTGGATACAAGGTTAATGCTCAAAAATCATTAGCCTTTATATGCACAAACAACAGGTTCACTAAGCAAGAAATTGGGGAATCAACCCCCTTCACAGTAACATCCAAAAAAATGAAATATCTAGGAATCAATCTAACAAAGGAGGTGAAAGACCTCTACTCTGAAGATTACAGCACTCTGAAGAAGGAGATAGAAAAAGATACCAGAAAATGGAAAGACATTCCTTGTTCCTGGGTTGGAAGAATCAATATCATCAAAATGGCTATACTCCCACAACTATTATACAGATTCAATGCAATCCCAATTGAAATCCCAACAGCATATTTCACAGATCTAGAAAAAATAATTCAGAAATTCATCTAGAATCACAAAAGACCTAGAATAGCAAAAACAATTCTAAGCAATAAGGACATGATGGGGGGGGTATTATGATCCCCAACTTGAAACTACACTGCAAAGCCACTGTGATAAAAACCACATGGTACTCAAAAAAGAAAGGAAACAAATTTTATGTATATAGAGAAGTGGCAGGGTGGGTAGGGCTATGGGAAAAAATGAGAAGTTGTGTCTTATACTGGTACAAATCCCCATTATGGAGTGCAATCATGATGCATATATGTACTGTACCAATAAAGATTAAAAAAAAAAAAACCACATGGTACTGGCAAAGCAACAGACCCGAGGATCAGTGGAGTCGATGAGAAAATCCAGAAACAACTCCAGACACACAAAGTTGTCTCATTTTTGAAAAAGGAGCCAAATATCCTCAGTGGAATAAGGATAGCCTCTTTCACAAATGGTGCTGGAAAAACTGGACTTTAACCTGCAAAAGACTAAAGCTAGACCTAGCTCTTTCATGTACTAAAATAAAACCAAAGTGGATTAGGGACCTAAATATTAAAACAGACACACTAAACCTGCTACAAAACAGGTTAGGTAAAACTCTTGAAGACGTTGGTTTAGGGAAAGATTTCATGAACAAATCCCCTATAGCACGAGAACTGGTAGAAGAAATCAATAAATGGGATTTCATCCTATTGAGAGGTTTCTGCACAGCAAAAGAAACCACCAACAAAGCAAAAAGGCAACCAACAATATGGGAAAGCATCTTTACCAGCCATCTCTCAGACAAAGGGCAACTATCTAGAATATATAAAGGGCTTAAAAAAAATCAGTCCACCCAAATTTAAAGACCCAGTTCAAAAATGGACATCTGAAATGAACAGACACTTTTCAGAGGAAGAAATAAAAGCAGCTAAGAAGCATATGAAGAAATGTTCAACATCATTAGTCCTTTGAGAGATGCAAATGAAAACAACATTAAGATTTCATCTCACTCCACAAAGAATGGCTGCCATTTCAGAATTAGCCAGCAACAAATGTTGGCGAGGCTGCGGAGAAGAAGGAACCCTTCTCCACTGTTGATGAGAATGTAGACTCGTACAACCTCTGTGGAGATCAGTTTGGAGATTCCTCAGAAAACTATAACTAGAGGTGCCTTTTGACCCTGCTATCCCTCTGCTAGGTATATACATAAAAGAGTTAAAAGATTCATATCACAGTGACATATGTGCACCCATGTTTATAGCAGCTCAGTTTGTGATTGCTAAATCTTGGGAACAACCCAAATGTCCATCAACTGAGACTGGATAAAAAAGTCGTGGTTCTTCTACACAACAGAATATTACTCTGCCATAAAAAATGATAAGTTTGAATTATTTATACTTAAATGGAAGGACCTTGAGGACATCCTCATAAGTGAAATAAATAGGTCACTGATGTGTAAATATTGTATCTTTTCTCTGGTATGAGAAAATAAAAATGTAAATGAGTTCTAGAATTAATGTTATATATTGTGAAATAGAAAATACTCAAAGCGAAGTGGGGTGAAGGGAGAAAAACAATGAGATTATAACAAAAAAGAAAGGAAACAAAGTTTATGTATATAGGGGGTGAGGGTGGTAAGGTGGGTAGGGCTATGGGAAAAAATGAGAATTAAGTTGTGTCATATACTGGTAAAAATTCCCATTGTTGAGTGCAATCACGATGTGTATATGTAATGTATCAATAAAGATTTCAATTAAATTTTTAAAAATAATAATTCCTATGTCAGCTACTGGTTTTTTGTTGGGTTTTGTCCCAGAATAATAATTTGGGACCTTGTTCTTTCCAGGCAGGTACTAGCACAATGAAGCTAAATCTCTGGCATCAGTAATTATTTGCAGTGGGAGGTAGTAATGAGCTTAAAAAGGGGGAAGTCCAGATGTTGAGTTTACTAATAAAAATAATTTAGGATGTTTGCAATTTTTGTCCCCTGTATTATTTCAAACACTTTTCAAGTTTGTCACAATTTACTCTTCAAATCAGTAACACTTAATAAAGTTTCAGGTATTGTACTATAATAACTGAATATTTTAGAAATATATAACTTCACACAGAATATTTTAGTCAAAAATTGCTGTCTGGGGCCCGGGATTTAGCTCAATGGTTCCGGGGCCTGTCTTGCAAGCGCAAAGACCCGGGTTCAATTCCCGGTAGCCACATACCTATACTGGGCGTGGAGACTCATGCCCAGCAGCAACCAGTACCACATACCACAGTGCCGGGCATGGTGGCTCATGCCTGTAATCCCAGCACTCGGGAGGCAGAGGCAGGAGGATGGCTGTGATGAGTTTGAGGCTGAGCTCAGGGCCAGCCTGAACCACAAAGCAAGACCCTGTCTCAAAAAACCTAAAAAAAAAAAAAAAAAAAAATTGCTGTCTGATTTTCTATTTCACACTAGGTTGATTATAAAGAGTAATGTACAGTATACATATTTTATTTCATTTTTATTTTTGCAATACCAAGGATTGACCACAGGGCCTTTGAACTGAGCTACATTTCTAGTTTTTAATAACTTTTTTATTTTGAAATGGGATTGTGCTGAGTTGCCAAGGCTGGAGTCAAATTTGTGATCATCTTGTCTCAGTTCCCCAGAGTGCTAGGATTATAGGTGTTTGCCATCTTACCTGGCTGTATATTCCAAAAAACTAAAAGAAGATGTTTTGAATCTTTTCACCATAAATAAATGATACATGTATGAGGAGATACTCTAATTTGAACATCATACAATGTGGTATATATGTATTGAAATATTATATAATTCCACATTAAACTATGCACAATTTTTACATCAATTAAATTAAAAATTTTAAATATAGATTGAGTTGGACTGGGGATTTAGTTCAGTGGTTCTGGCGCCTGTTTTGAAAGCACAAGGACCCAGTTTGATCCTTGGTAACCACATACAATATTGGGTGTGGAGACTCATGCCCAGCAGCAATCAGTACCATATACCACAGTGCCGGGTGTGGTGGCTCATGCCTGTAATCCCAGCACTCAGGAGGCAGAGGCAGGAGGATTGCTGTGATGTGAGTTGGAGGCTGAGCTCAGGGCCAGCCTGAACTACAAAGCGAGACTCTGTCTCAAAAAACAAACAAATAAAAAAAGAGATTGAGTTACCATCAAATACAAGGTGCCATTGTTTATAAAAGATACCTCTGGGCCGGGGATATAGCTCAGTGGTTCTGGCGCCTGTCTTGCAAGCACAAGGACCCGGGTTCGATTCCCTGGTAACCACATAACAGTACTGGACGTGGAGACTCACATCCAGCAGCAACCAGTATCACATACCACAGTGCCGGGCGTGGTGGCTCACGTCTGTAATCCCAGCACTTGGGAGGCAGAGGCAGGAGGATTGCTGTGATGTAAGTTTGAAGCTGAGCTCAGGGCCAGCCTGAACCACAAAGCGAGACCCTGTCTCAAAAAACCTCAAAAAAAAAAAAAAAAAATATATATATATATATATATATATATATATATATATATATATATATATATAAAAAAGATACCTCTACTTTATGTAATTCTAAAAAATCTCAATGTGTTATCATTTAAAACTCATTTTATTTGTTGGTACCAGGGATTGAACTCATGACGACATTGTGCTTGAGAGGCAGGCAGGCACCAAAAACTCTGAGATAAATCTCTGGCCTTCAAATTAATTTTATATTCACTAAAAGAGCCTTATCAAAAATTATTTAGACATGTATGTCTTTTTTTTTTTTTTAAGTGGGAACTGAGTGTGTAGCTTAATGGTAGAGAATTTGCCTAGCATACATGAGGACTTGGGTCCTATCCTCATCACCACAGGAAAAAAAGAATTATATATATACTCTTGGAATTAAAAAGGATACATAGCAAAATCAACTGGATAATTTTCCTAAATTTCTTTACTTATAGTGCTCCATCTCTTCTTCTTCTTTTTTTTTTTTTGAGACAGGATCTCACTTTGTAATTCAGGCTGGTCCTGAACTCAGCAATCCTTCTGCCTCTGTCTCCTAAGTGCTGGGATTATAGGCATGAGCCACCATGCCTTGTTGTATATGGTTACCAAAATCTCACCCAGGACCTTGCACTTTCAGGGCAGGCACTGGAAACACTAAGCTAACCT
>PVIR01048211.1:0-10103 GCA_004026965.1 Petromus typicus
TTGGATTCTATCAACTCCATGATTTCCTCTTTAGCTTTATTAATCATCATGTTGACAGTGTCCAATATCTCTGCTTTCATCTCAGAGATCAGTTCTGATTTCCATTTTACTAGATCTGCTTTGGTTACCATTTCCGAGGGCCCTGGAGACTGGGCTTCACACTTCTCTATTTCCCTTCCCCCTGTGTTACTTGGATGTGAGGATCTTTGTGTCTGAGATTTGGAGTGTTTCCTCATCTCTGACCTGCCCTGTTTTCTGGTGCTGTTTGTTGCAAGTCACTTTCCTCCTAATATTTAGGAACCTTAAAATAGCAGTGTTTCCTGGGTTTTTCTTTGCAGTTTGTATTGGGACTTAAAGAAAAACCCCTAGTTCTAGCACACCATATGAGACACTCAATCAATACAGTCAGAACGCCTTCTCCTGTCTGCTTTAAAGGCAGGGAGACTGTGGCTCCTGAACTGCTACAATGGCACTGTCTGAGGTTGCTATGGGCCCACTTGCTCAGCAATACATAGTCTCTCGGCTCACTTGTGCATTTGGCCTGGAGGCCAATAGGCTGTAGGCCCTGTGCAGTTATAATGGTAGGGGCTGTTGTTCCAACAGGCCCACCTACTTACCAATACAAGCTGACTGGATGAGCTTCTACAGTTACTGTGGAGAAATTCAGACTCTCACCTGCTAACCTCAGTCCCTGGGCGCTCTTCCAGTGTGAGCCTGGAGACAAGTAAACTTCAAACCGGCGCAGATTCAGTGACGCAGACTTGGTGCCGCAGTCTCTGCTTCCCGAGCCTCCCATTGCCAAACTCATTCCCTGGGCGCTCTTCCAGCATAGGCCTGGAGGGCAGGAAGCTCTAACCCTGGCTCAAATTCGGTTACACAGACTCGGTGCCGCAGTCACCATTTCCTGAGCCGCCAGCTGCTAAACTCATTCCCTGGGCACTCTTCTGGAGTGGGCCTGGAGGCCAGTAAGCTTCAACCCTGGCGCAGCTTCGGTGGCACATTTGCCGTTTCCCCAGCCGCCCGCTGCTAAACTCAGTCCATGGGTGCTCTTCCGGTGTGGGCCTGGAGGCCAATAAGCTCTAACCCTGGCACAGATTCGGTGACAAAGACTCAGTGCCGCAGTTGCCTTTTCCCATGCCGCCCACTGCTAACCTCACTCTGAAAATGTTATTCTAGTCAAAATTCTATTGTACTGAAGGATTGAGATTTTGTGATAAAATTAACAGTTTGACTTAAAAAGAAGCATCTAATCCATTACATTCTGCACAAAGAGTCTGATTTGGCAAATTCTTGAGAAAATTAGTTTGTGGCCAAGTCTCAAAGGCTGAACTACAGACATAGTAGGAAAAGATGGAGAAGAAATGTGCCCAAGATCCGTGCATCATCTGCTACAGGAACCAGAATCAGTAGATATTGATACTGATGCTCACTCCATTGACTCCAACACTGAGTAAAAAGAGATATGTATCATGAAACCATTTTCCACATTTATTTCTGCATATTTTTTTCAATTACTTCCATGTCACTGAAAAACAATACCTGACACTCACAGCTTAGAGGAGGAGAGACTGATTTGGTTCTGGACTCCAGTTAGTTCAGCCCATGGTTGGCTGGATATAAGGCAGAAATTCACATCTCAAGGGCATGACACAGGAAAGCTGATCAGAGGATGGCTGCCAGGAAATGGGGAGAGAAGAAGCTGGGGTGTGAATCCACTCTGACCTCCTGCAGCCAGGCCCCAACCCCTGAGCAGAATTGTCCACAAGTGCATCTGCAGATTAATCACCTGACTCAAACTGCTCCTCCATGATCCAGCTGCCATCCAAAAGCCCATCCTCTGACACAGGAAACTCCAGTGGATACTTTTTAATCTAAGCAATGATAATTATGATACTCTGTCATGAGAAAAGAGGGAAAAATATTATTTGATATGATTCCTCAAAATAAATAGTAAAAATTCATATAATGGAGACATGATGAAGTAAACTCAACAAAAGAGATTATTTTATTAGTTGCACAATTTTATTTTTTGAAGCAGCACACTTATCAATACACATTTTATATACACATTTATTACAAAGAATGAAACTTGTGGCATTTACACACAGGCTCTTTATTCACTTACCCACCCTGTTACTCCTCTCTTCCCTTCTTCCCCTGCTCCTACCTTCAGAAATCCTACCTCCTACCTTCCCCTTCCTCCTTCAGAATTCTTGGGAAGTGGTTTTTGGCAAAAGTTTGAAAAGCCTTAGAAATTCTAAGTATCAGAAGGTTGAAAACTATCAATAGTGATCAGTGGGAGATGTTGGTGGGAACTCACAAGACTAGAGTCCTAGTAGTGCAGAAATTAAAGGACAGGATCATGATGTTTAGGTTGTGAAGACTCTGTTGGAATCTGGAGTAGAGGCCAAAAGTGCTATATTTTACCAAAGAACTTGTGCGTGTTTTCCCATGTCTCAATACTTATGTGAAACTAAAAATAAACTTGGTCAATTAAATGATTTCATAGTGAAAATTTCAGGGCAGCCCTCTATTAGGGGTTTGGGAGCTGAAGGAAGAGTATCACAAGCTCTATTGCAACCTGAGGACTTAGCAGTACATTGTCTCCAGAACAAAGTGACTAAATAAAGGAAGAGGGCTGGAGATGTAGCTGAGTGCAAAGGTCAAGAATTTTATCTTCAGCGATTAATAATAATAATTGGATTAAATATTTAACAGTTTTGCCCTTTGGACAGAAAAGTACTTGCATGTTTGGAGTTAAAATTGCCTGGTTTATAAAAAGAACCATGAGATAAAAAAGAGTGCAAATATTTTGCATTAGGAAAATACAAAAATGTTAAATATAGAAAAGATGCCTTTTGGGCTTCCCAGGAAGTAGCCGACCTCAACAAATGTGGCCTCTTTGGGCTGCTTTGTGTCTCAGAGAAGGTCTGAACTTGGACCACTAAGCAGAGCTGGAGATTTTACACCTGTAGTGACTCTTAGAGCTAGTCTAAGTGCACCTCGTACAATTCCATGGCAGGGCCGGTAGGGGTTATGAGTGGATGTTGGGCTTTAGCCTCCAGAGATCTCATGAGCTCAGAGACTGGGCTTATGGGAGGTGACTGGATAATGGGGCTGCCACCCTTGTCATTGTGTCGACCCACTCATGAGATGATAACTAAATAATAATAGCTGCCAGATCCTGGGGCATGGTTGGAGGAGTGGGTGGGGCTGAGGCCTGCAGTTGGGTATTCTTGTCCCTGGTTCTGCTCCTCTCTCTTTGATTCTCAGCTGTCATCTATTGTGCAGTTTTCCCTACCATACCATCTTTTCTGGGTGTCAGCTAATCATACAGGACCTGAAGTTTTGAAACCAAGAGACAAAATAAATATCTCCTCCTTTAAAATGTGATTGTGAGGCATTTTTCACAGTAACAGAGAAGTAACTAACACATTGCAAAGCCATCCTAAGTGGAGTTTGAATATCAGTATAATTTTCATTTCACTTTTCCTGATGATTAAAGATGTCAAATACGTATATGTTATATATTATATTATATATTATATAATATATATTATATTACATATTTATTTTATATTATATACATATAATTAATTATATACATATAATTAATTATATATATTAGATTATATATGTGTGTGTGTCTTATTTTTTGAAGTGTTTAACCAGCTCATTTTCCCATTTTGATTGTATTTCTCATTCTGTTGTTAAGTTTTTTTAGTTCTTTCTGTGTTCCCATTAGTCATCTTTAGTAAGATAAATAGGCATAGAATTTCTGCTCTATGGGTATCGCTTTACTCTGTGTATCACTTCCTTTCTGTGCTGAAGGTTTCTAACTTGATATATTCTCATGAGTCTATTATTTCCATTATTTTGTGAGTTACTGCAGTCCTGTTTATGGCTTAGAGAAATATCTTGAAATGTTTTCCTGTGCTTGTTTCAAAGTGTTGGTCTTGAGTTAATAAAGGTGATCCATTTTCTCTTGAGTTTTGCACAAGTTAAAGTGATGGGAATCCTTCCAGTCTTGTGCAAGTGCATGTCTAGCTTTGCCAGCATCACTTGCTAAGAAGACTGTCTTTTCTACAATGTAGGTTTACGGTTCTGGGCAGGGAGTCTGAGGGCTGGAGATGTGCAGGTTCATTTGTGTCCTCCCTTTTGTTCTACTGGTCTACATATCTATCCTCATGCAAACTCATGTTGTTTTTTATTACATTAGTTCTATAATTTAAATCATTTGTCTTTTCTGGATAATCTGTGCTCCTGTATGAATTTTAGAGTTATTTCTTCTAGTGTTGTGAACAGATTTTTTGTATTTTTGATGATGATTACATTGAATTTCCACACTATCTGTCCAGTGCAAGTCACGGTGTTCTTAAATTTTCAACTTATTCACAAGGCCTTAAAGTCTTGGAATAAGAACAAACTACATGAGCATAGTAATAACTTCATACCAATATTTTGAAATGATTGTGTGTCAATGCTAGTATCAACGTTATTATATCAATAGTAATGAAGCTATAAACATTATATATATATATATATATATATATATATATATATATTGCATGTGGTACATTATAATATGTTAATATCAAAGTAAAATCTCCCTTGCCTATGTTTCATGATGAATATATTCATAAAGACTATAGTACTATATAGGAATTAACTTACTTTTACTAACAGTAGCTTTTAAAGTGTCGCTACATAGGTGCATCCTATCACATTTCCCTTGGATATCACTGTTCCACAGGGTCCAGCTAAAGAAGCAAAGAAGGAACTGCACAATCACTTCTTCTTGGAAGAGAAAATCCCAAACACTCTTTCCATGGCGCCCAGCACCTCCTTGTTTCTCAGGCTGTATATAATGGGATTTAGCATCGGGGTGAGGATGGTGTAGAAGACAGCCAGGATCTTGTCTTCTGCTGGGGAGCGCAGAATTCTGGGCCGGAGGTAAGTGTACACAAAGGGAGCATAGTAAAAGGTCACCACTGTCAGGTGTGTGGAGCACGTGGTGAAGGCCTTTTTCCTTCCCTCTCTGGAGTGCATGTGGAAGATAGCAAAGAGCACCCGTCCATAGGAAGCAGTGATGCCAAGGAAAGGCAGGAGGAGGAACAGGCTGGTGCTCACAAAAACCATGTACTCATAGACCCAGGTGTCCACGCAGGCCAGGGGCAGCATGGCTGGGACATCGCAGAAGAAGTGATTGATGGCCCTGGACCTGCAATAGGGAAGCTGAAGGGCATAGACCGTGTGTGCCAGGGAATTGATGGAGCCCAGGGTCCACGACCCTGTGACCATCTTTGCACACATCTTCTTGCTCATGCGGATGGGGTAGTGGAGAGGATGGCAGATGGCCACAAATCGGTCATAAGCCATGGAGGCCAGGAGCAGCCCTTCAGAGCATGCCATGGTGAGGAAGAAAAAACTCTGCACTCCACAGCCCAGCAAGGAGATGCTCTTCTGGCCAGAGAGAAAGTTGAAGGCCATGTTGGGGACAGTGGAGGAGATATACATCAGGTCCATGAGGGAGAGCTGGCTGAGGAGGAGGTACATGGGCGTGTGCAGCCGGGCATCCACACGGATCAGGTGAATCATGGCCGAGTTACCCACGGAAGCAAGGCAGAACACGAAGATGATAAGCAGCAAGAGAAGCAGGCCAGTCTGACTCAGAGGGAACAGCCCCAACAAGATAAAATCATTTGAAGTTTGGTTCCATCTCTCCATGAAAATATTCTGCTCTAAATTCTTTGAAAAAAAATAATACAACAACTCATCATAAGCATGAAGTTAAACAAATGCAAAATAAAAACATGTATTTTACTAATGTTTGAGTAGAATGAATTGTTTTTCCTCCATTACCATGCCATTTAATATCTGAATTGAAATTCTGTTTTCCCGATTGTTTCTGGTAACCATCAGAAATTTTATTTAAGAATTTTAGTATAAAGTCTTACATCAATAAGAAAATTAAAGCCTTTCTTCCTTCCTGACAATTTCTGGCCAACCACTCTCAGGATCATTCATAAGTCACAGAGACTAAGGAATGGGAACCCCTCATGGATTCTGCTCAGCAGGGCACAAGTAAAATAGCAACTCAGGAATGTAACTCAGAATCTTGCCATTTACAGACATTCTAAGGTGTCAGCAATCTCGCTTTCCTTTCTAAAATTCTGTGTTCCCCACTCCTACTACCAGACCTGAAAAAGCTTGATCCTCTTTAATTTTCTACCTACTTAGCTTCTGAGATCAGAAGAGACCAGGCACATTCAGGGAGGTATTGCTGTAGACTTTTTTTTTTAGCAGTACTGGGGATCAAATGTGGGCCCTTGCCCTTTCAATGCAGGCCTGGTGCCACTGAGCTAAATCCTCAGCTTGACTTTTCTTGAACCATACTAAAATGTGTTCATCAACAAATTCTTTGTCCTTGGTCTGTTGATGTACTGTATGTCCTGTGAGATATGCCTTACTTTTAGCATATGATTTCAATGTATTATCATTCCTGATGATATTCCCATTTTCTATTTGTTTATTTCTATCTTTATTTTATACCAGGAATCAAACTCAAGACCTTGTGCTTGCAAGGCAGACATTGGAACCACTGAGCTAAATCCCCTATGATAATTCCACCTCTGAAGTTCTAAAATCTCAAATTTATGTGCGTAGATTTTAATGCACATTTTTATGTAAGAAATTTATTTATTATGAGAGTGATACCATTCATACTATACATTTCTCTTTATTTTTTCATACCTAAAAGCTGTAACTTCTAGAATGGTAGAAATGTAACATGGATATGGGATTAAAATAAAACACAGACATATTTTGTCTTATCTCTCTATGTAGGAACCTTAGAGATACATAACACATGTGTACTGTTCTTTCCATGACTTCAATTATTATCATCCTTCCACAGCACAGATTCTGCAAATTCTGGCATAAGTAGCTTCTTTTCCAAAGTGTTAACAGAGCTATTGTTATGAGTGGAAAGAATAACTTTGAGTTACACTTAGGGCTGGAGTCAGATGTGAGCCTATGTTTCCTGTGTTTCCCTGTGTTTCTAGTCATTGCTGGGTTAACACACTCAGCCCCACTTATATGAATATTACTACTCTGCACAGATCACACTGGCCAAATCCAAGATCTGATCACATCAGCAGCTGGCCTCCTGTGAGCAGCTTTCACTGGAAGTATGTTTCCAGTGAGAAACACAAACACAGTGTTGTAAGTGAATGAACTCCAGGACACTCATCTTGGAGGAAGAAAATTTTACTGTTTGCATTTTCTGCAGTACCATTTCAAACTTAGATTACTGAAAAGATGGACTGATAGGAACAACTGAAAATATTTCATTTTCTAAATTGAAAATGGTCATTCTTTCAGACAATGCAAAGTATTGTACAATACAAGGCCCTGTCATTCAGGCTTGGTGCTTTTAGCACCTGGGTGAGAGTGGAGGATCTGCTTCCTCAATGCCCAACAGCTTTCTTCTGTAGCTCAGACCTTGTATAATGCAGCAGGAATATGCAAAGCATAACTCTCTTGGTTACATTATAATTTGGAGAATATTGCTTCTCCTTAAAAATCAGATTAAGATTAATGTCACCTTTGATCATTTTAAAAGACATAGAACTCATGGAGCTAAGAATAGCCTGCATTTAGGTTATTCATGTGGAGCACGTACAGGGCGCTGTGCTCAACTTGCTCAAGTTGCTATTAGTCTACACACCTTAAAAGTATTACAGATAATGATCCCACAACCAGTGAGCAATAGTTTGAGCTTAAGCTCTCCCTATCCCAGCAACACCAAAAGGCAGCACAGAGGACCCTCAGTGCAATCACTACCCTTTGTCTGTATTTACAGATTAGAAAACATAAGGACCCAGAGAAACCCACCATCTTAACTAAAGATACAGCTCTCCAGAAGAGATCACTGTAGTGCTTGTGTTTCACGTTCCTTCCTGGTCTGTCCTAAGGGCACACAGCATTTTCAGTTTGTTGTGAGACTTTTTATTTTCTGTGCTGCAGAAAGATCATCCTTCAAGTGAGAAAAACCACATCTCCAAAAATACCCCAAAGCCCCTCAGGTCAGTTATGGCATATAGAGTCATCTTGTCTGGAATGCTTCAGTTTGTATTTTGAGAGACGGGGTAGCTCTGTTAGCTCACCATTCCCTGCTGGAGTCTGTGGAAGTTCTTTACATTTCCAGCACGAACTCTCTAAGTAGTCTGCTTGCAGCAAGGTTGTGTCACTTGTCAGCCCAGAATCCAACTACTCTGCTGATAGGAAAAGCTTGTCTTCACTCCCCACTCATAGAAAGTTCTCCAGAAGGAGCTGGAGCAGCATCCCTCATACTCCTGCCATCATGCTGTTCACACTGAAATCAGAAACCCCTTCGCCTCCTTGGTGACACAGTGCATGTATATTTCTTAACTAAAGCATCTTTCGCTATTTTCTGATTTCAGGGAAAACTGAATAAGACATTTCACACTTCACTCCCTCTGAGTCTACTGATGGAAACAGAAGGACAAGTGGGTGTGTTTTATATGTTCAGCCTCCATCACTAAGCCTTGGCTAGCTCTCTCTATTTTCTAATTGATCCCTAATGCCCAGGTCCAAAGGGACCAAAGTGTGGTCACTTCACCTGAATTGGCTAATTTGGAGATGAGCCAATTCTAGATTTAGAGCAAAGAAGGCAGATCAACAAAGTTTATTCTAAAAAATTCTTCTGCATTTATCAGAATTAGACTAAATAGAGATGCATTTGATTTTACAGGGCATGATTTTATAAAATGATGTTAGTATTATTCAAGTCCTCTCAATGTATAAGTAAAAACGCAAGGGTTGATGAATTCTGGATTTGCTTATCATGTTCTGCAAATTAGAATATTTGTAGTATTTAGTACTAGTATTGATAGTTGTGTTCCAAGGATAATTTCTTCTCTATTGTCTATCAAGGTTTTAAGGAAAATTATTTGCCATAGTGGCTAAAACACATTAAGCAGTGCAAACACTTCTTGCCTTTTTCAAGAGGTACATGAGTGACCTCCCCCAATGAGTACAGTCAGTAATCTTTCTGTGGGACAAAGTTTATGTGAGTGAGTTGATCTGATGAGAAGAATCCACCCTGCCAGCTACACCTGACTTTCCTCTCAGCTGCAGAAATTTACTGAGGCATTAGTTGGTTGCTGAATTTCAAAAAAATGGACAAATCTGAAGAACACTGTAGGAGCTACGTGGGAGGAAGGGCAGCAGATGTTTGCAGCAGGTCTGATGGGTCTGTAACATCAAGAACACCAGTGGCTCCATCTAATGCATGCATTGGTAAGTCAGCAAAGTATCTCTGTAAAGTCATTCTGGATACTTATCTGTGACCTGTGATCTTTCATCACAGGAAGAAATGATGAAACATTGATTAGTGAGATTTTATTCAAGGACTCTTAAACATCTTTAACTGAAATATGATGAAGTTTAATATTCAACAAGTGGATTCCATTGCTTTAAAGTACAAGAATGAACATGCTATAAACACACATTTATTTTTATTCTACAGCTCCCTTCTGTGTCCCACTTTGGGCAGGATGGAATCTACTGCATCTTTCTGTAAGACTCCAACTCCCCCAGGGCCATTCTCAGAGTGTCACCCCTCATCAATACTTTATATGGAACAAGAGGAGACCTAGAAGAGCAATAACATTTTTTTTTTTGAGACAGGGTCTCACTTTGTAGTTCAGGCTGCCCCTGAGCTCAGCCTCCAACTCACATCACAGCAATCCTCCTGCCTCTGCCTCCCGAGTGCTGGGATTACAGGCGTGAGCCACCATGCCCAGCACTGGTATGTGGTACTGGTTGTTGGCTGGGAGTGAGTCTCCACACCCAGTATAGGTATGTGGTTACCGGGGATCGAGCCTGGGACCTTGTGCTTGCAAGACAGGCACCAGAACCACTGAGCCAAATCCCCGGCCCTTTTTCTAGTATTTTTTCTTCCAAAAAATGAAAGTTTCCATCCCTTAATGTGTGTGTGTGTGTGTGTGTGTGTGTGTGTGTGTGTGTGTGTGTGTTTGGTCTCTATTTCACTGAGTTCTACTCTGATTTATTTTTTT
>PVIR01048302.1:0-10232 GCA_004026965.1 Petromus typicus
CCCCCCCCCAACTTTTAAGATTATTTTATTTTGAGGTGATGTTTTCTAAGTTTCTAACTAACTCAAGCTGAGTTCAGCTTTCAATGCTCTGGCCTTAGCTTCCCAGCGTGCTGGAATTACAGACATGGCCAATAGTCTACTGGTGGTCTTGGACTGAGTTCTTGAAGGCATGAGTTTCTGTGAAGGAAGCCAGTCTTCCCCTTCCAGCTTTCTGACTTCCTGCCTCATGTGTGATCACCTCATGCGTACTCGGCTGCCCGCAGGGCTATGGCTGGGCCCTTTCCAGTGGCTGAGCAGTGGACAGGCTGACCTCGGGCTCCATCCACCTCATGTAGAGCTGAGTAAGGCTTCTTTCTGATGCAGTTCCTGTCTTGGTATTGTGCTATAGCAACAGGAAATATTCTAATACATGTCTGGAGTAGGAAGGGCATTGAAAGGTGGATGCTTGTTGTCTGAGGCTGTTCTGGACAGGGGATGCTTCTGCTCCTGGGTGAGGGACACAGAGGGACAGGCTTTATGCAGAATTCATAGGGGTTATAGACATAGGTAAGGGAAGCAGGGCAGCGTGACAGGTAGGGCACTGATTGACAGAGCCAGCCGTCACCTGTCAGACAATCCCTGAATGGGGGAGTGGAGATTGAGAAAAAAGACAAGAGATAGAGTTGGGAGGGCACCCAGCAATGCTGAGAGCTGAGTTCTCAGGGCTGAATGAGCCTTTTATACAGCAAGTATAACAGAGTATCTTAACAGTTATCTACCCACACCTACTTCCTTTTATCGCCCACCTTTTGGCCTTAATTACTTCTTGTTTTTGGTCAGTATTCAGCAAAAGGTAAAAATCTGCTGTAAACAGAACTTGTTGTTGATGTGTTATCATTACAATGGAGGTTACAAGTCAGCTTTGCTTATCTCTCTCCACATCTGCCTGTCTTGGGCTGGGAGGGGTGACAGGTTGGGGAGGCAGCAGCCAGGCCAGAGCAGATCTACTGCCTTTGACAGGTGGCAGCAGATGGAGCAGGTGTGTTGCAGGCAGGTGAAGGATGGCTCTGTCTTGCTGAATCTGGGAAGAGAGTTACCCAGAGGGTGACGGGGTGGCCCAGACCCTCTCAGGTGACTGGACTGCGGTATGCCTTAGGGGACAGACTAAGCATGGTGGCTGCCTCTCACAGTGGCCAGTGTGTGATGACCTGAGGACACGTATAGCAGCACCACTGCAGGCAGGCAGAGAAAGTGCTGACTGAGTGGGAGGTGGGGCTGGGTCAAGCCACAGGGGTGTGATGAGGCGTGGACCATGCAGCAATACTAATGCTGGAATTATTAGTGTTCTCAGAGGGAGAAATTAGCCAGGGTGTGTGAAAGATTCCATGACAGGGCCATACTCCACAGTATGGATAGAGAAGCATCAGGGAGAGGAACTCACAGTAAAAGATACAGCAAGCTGGGTTACAGCTTGGTGGGGGGAGCTGGCTTTAGCCACTGCTTCCACACACACCAAAACAAAACAGAAAGAAATCCCTACTAGGCACATCATAGTGATTTGTAGAGGGCCAGATGCCAAAACTGTTCCTCAGATTTGTCCCCAGCAAAAGAGCAAGACCGTGAAGTCATCATGTCCAAAATATCCACAGAAAAACCAATTGGTGCCACCTCCAGAACAATCAGGCAGTTTTGCCAGAGCATGGGACAATAGACATGTATGATGACCTGTGTTCAGAGAATCTGTGGTCCATAGAAGATGGCCGAGAGAATTAGCAGCAACTGGCTGCAGAGGTAGCTTCATCCAAAGAGACAGATGGGCCTGGAAGAACAGGGTTTGGCAGTCAAGACTGTGGGTACTTGAAGGATCCTTGACCCGTGTTACCCTGTCCATCCCCAGAACCCAAGGTGGTGTTTGCCAAGGAGCAGCCAGCACACAGCGAGGTGCATGCTGAGGCAGGGGCCAGCGCCACGCTGAGCTGTGAGGTGGCCCAGGCGAAGACGGAGGTGACGTGGTATAAGGACGGGAAGAAGCTGAGTGTGAGCTCAAGGATGCGCATGGAGGCCACGGGCTGCAGGCGGCAGCTGGTGGTGCAGCAGGCAGGTCAGACGGACACCGGGGAGTACAGCTGTGAGGCCGGGGGCCAGAAGGTCTCCTTCCGCCTAGACGTGAAAGGTCAGTTCCTTGTGGGCAGATGATGAGGGATCTGCTGACAGCCAGCCCTGAGGCAACTGGGGTCCCTTCTGCTGTCTCCCCTCTTCCTGAGGCCGACTCGCCAAGCAGGGTGTGCGCAGAGGGTTGTTCACCTAGCCTCAACTGCCGTTTTGTTTTGTTTTGTTTCTGAGACAGGGTCTCGATTTGTAGTTCAGGCTGGCCTAGGTGAAACTTGAACTCACAGCAATCCTCCCTCCTCAGCCTCCCAAGTGCTGGGATTACAGGCATGAGCCACCATGTCCAGCATTGTCGTGTGTGGTACTGATTGCTGGTGGGCATGAGTTACCCCTCATGGCATTGTTTATGTGGCTAGCAGGGATAGAATCTGGGACCTTGCACTTGCAGAGCAGACACTGAACCACTGAGCTAAGTCCCTGGGCCTCAAGTGCCATTCTTCATAGTGACACATGGTCAGTTATCCCCAGTACCCACCCATGGCCTTCCACATGGCCCTATGTCCGGGATTCTGGCTTTGGCAGGCCCTGTGGTCTGGCTGGACCCAAAGCTACTTGCTTGGCTGTATGAGTATTTGCTGTCGAATATTCTTTAGCTTGATATTTTCCGCACCCCGTACCACACACTGGTTGTCAATAGTAAGTAACCATTGCAACTGCCAGCCAGGTGGACCAGGTTTAACAGTGTTAAGTGTTTGGGACTCTTACTTCTTTCACACACACAGAGACATCTACTGTGCACCTTTGTGTAGAAAAGGCTGGATTCCACACATGTTCAGCAATGGAGCTATTTCCCTATGAGACTGGGAAGTAGCCTTTCAAGGTGAATATCATTTTCCTCTGTCCTGGAACATTCTGGGTCAGAAGTTTGCTCTGTATACTTAGCCCTGGGCAAGAGTCATTGGCTTGTAGAGTCCCATCCCTTGGTGAAGCAGCTTCTGAGGCAGCAGCTGGCAAAGCCTACTTTTTCTTGGCCTTCATTTCCTGGAGTTGTTCACTTGTGCCTTCTTGCCCGCAGTCCACCGTGAAGTTTGCAGTCATGGAGTGGCTGCATTCGCCTGTCTCTCACTGCTGTAGCAAAGTACGTGAAACGAGGGAAGTCATGAAGAAAAAGGGTTTATTGAGCTCATGGCGATAGAGCTGGAAGCCCTAGCTTCTTTATGTGGTTAGCAGGGATAGAATCTGGGACCTTGCACTTGCAGGGCAGACACTGAACCACTGAGCTAAGTCCCTGGGCCTCAAGTGCCAGCTGTTGGGAGCCCCTGGGTTGTGTTTCAGAGTGGTGCCCGTTGCCTCAGGGTAAGAGCAAGCAAGAGGAGAGCACAGAGCCAAAGAGCCCACGAAGGGAGGCTAGGCTTCCCGTGCTGCGACAGCCCTTTCAGGAGAGCTGGCTGGGTCCCACAAGAACTTCCTGATAGCTTTTGGTGGCACCCAAAGACCTGGCTAGGTCTCCAGAAAGCTGCAGTTTCCTTTTTCATCTGCATGTACTAATTATGCACACAGGTACAGTGTGGCTATTCAGGAGGTGTGGTGATTGGACCAGGTACTCTGGTAACATTCAGAATCCCCTCCACTGTCATTGTGAGGTAGTCCTGGACTGCTGTCACTTGGGTGTCTGCCATACCATCCAGCATAGGAAATTGTCCCTTTCACCTGAAGACCCCACACTTCACAACACACACTGAAACCAAACGTCTGCAGGGAGTGCCTGGGACAACTTTTCCACCAGAGTTTGTACAGCAAAGGCCAGGGCTGAGATCCAAGCCTGATTTAGGATCTGCATAGAACATGCCTTGTCCAAGAGCTGGGGCTGCGAGCCAGGGCCTAAGCCCAGGATGTGCTTCTCTTGATTGTTCACCTCTAGCACAGTGTGTTAATTTTATGCACATGCGCAAGGTGTC
Source organism: Petromus typicus (assembly GCA_004026965.1). Lineage (NCBI taxonomy): Eukaryota > Metazoa > Chordata > Mammalia > Rodentia > Petromuridae > Petromus > Petromus typicus. The sequence goes on from PVIR01048302.1 coordinate 4,047, forward strand.
GTTGTCAACCAGCCTGATTGCTGCTTCCAGCCTGTGGGAACATTCAGATTCTTTCTTGTACATGCAGCAACACATAGTGAATATTGCTTACTGGTCACTCTGCTGGGCATCAAACTCACTGACTTTGCCTCCCCCCTCCACAGAAAATTTGATGCATGTGGCAATTCACAGGAGATAGCAATAGAAATGGGAAGACCTGCTGCAAGAAAGAAGGGACTGGGGCCGGGGATTTACCTCAGTGGTTCCGGCGCCTGTCTTGCAAGCGCAAGGACCTGGGTTTGATGCTCGGTAACCACATACAATACTGGGCGTGCTTATGCCCAGCAGCAACCAGTACCACATACCACAGTGCCAGGCATGGTGGCTCACGCCTGTAATCCCAGCATTCAGGAGGCAGAGGCAGGAGGATTGCTGGGATGTGAGTTTGAGGATGAGCTCAGGGCCAGCCTGAACTACAAAGTGAGACCCTGTCTCAAAAAACCTAAAAAAAAAAAAAAAGAAAGAAAGAAGGGACTGGAGCTCTGGGGAGAGACAGGGACAAGGCAGGGACCTTGTGCCATTGGCTGTGGTCACACTGGTTTCTACACACCCCCAGCTTCATGTTCTATGAGTCCAGCTTCCCCTGTTGGCCTTTGTCCAAAATGTTAAATGGGAAACTGTGGCCATAAACAGCTCCTTGGCACAAGATGGTGTGCCATCACAGGCAGGGACTCACACACTACCCTGTGTTCCTGTGTCTCCATGCTGGGCAAGCTCTCTGCCCATCTGGGACTGGATAGATGGTCATGGTATTACAATGCTTATATTCAAGTAACCCTTATTCTGTTGAAGAGCCTCACAGCACAGAACTGTGACAGTATATTTTCATAATTGTGCTATATATTTGTTTTTGGTGGTGCTGGGTTGGGGACCTCAGACCTCATGCATGCTAGGCAAGTACTGTACCACTGTTGATACCCACAGCCTATACTATGTTTTAATTTTGGGACAAGGTTTTGAGTTGTCCAGGCTGGCCTTGAACTTGTAATTCACATGCTCAGGCCCCCTCATCCTATGATGCAGGGCATGACTGTGCTAGTATTATTCATCTCCAGCTGTGCCTAACTTGTGAGATGTGCTTTATCTCAGGTCTGTGTGTTTAGGCAGCAGCAAGTGCAGGGTTTGGCTCTATCCCTGGCTTCATCCTCCACAGTGGGATGAACTCTGCCCAAATAAGGGAGGAGTCCTTGTGCTGATGCTTTGAGGACATTTCCAGTGCCAAAGCTGCCCTGCACAGCCTTCTTCCCCCAGGAAGTGTCACTGACCCCCATGTCTCTCCTGTCCGTCCCCAGAACCCAAGGTGGTGTTTGCCAAGGAGCAGCCGGCACACAGAGAGATGCAGACTGAGGCAGGGGCCAGTGCCACACTGAGCTGCGAGGTGGCCCAGGCGAAGACGGAGGTGACGTGGTACAAGGATGGGAAGAAACTGGATGCGAGCTCCAGGGTGCGTGTGGAGGCCACGGGCTGCAGGCGGCAGCTGGTGGTGCAGCAGGCTGGCAAGGCAGATGCTGGAGAGTACAGCTGTGAGGCCGACGGCCAGAAGGTCTCCTTCCACCTGGAAGTTAAAGGTCAGCCTTGGGAACACTGGCTTGGCCCTCGTGGGCATGCTGTGGGCCTGGCTCATGTCCTAACAGATCCGGGCCCTTTGGTTTTGTCTCCCTCTCAGTTTTCTGTCCTTCCATCCCCCTCTCTCTGGCCAGGGGAGATCCCAGGGCACAGGAACCTGGTGTGGAGTTTCTCTGAACCCTGGGTGATGTGTTCATGGCTCATCCTCAGCCACGGGTCTCCAGCACCTCCCCAGAGCCTTTTAGGGTTTCTTGGTGTCTGGACCCTGCTCCTAGGATGCTGGGTTATGGAGCTGCTAGGTGTTTCCCTTGCGAACCTCTCCAGGAGGAATAACCTTATCTCATACGTTGATGGCACTATACAGCTCACCCAGCATGTATATTTCAGTTTCATGGAACCTGAGTTTGGGGACGCTTGAGTATACAACCCACCCTGCTAGGGATCTGAGTTTAGGTTTCTGGCACAGATCTCACCCTTTCTACAGACCTGGAGCCTTTTGCTTAGCTGTGGTGACAGAACCTGGGCCTGGGGCGTGGTGATGTCCTGCTAAGGGATATGGCTGGGGCTTAGGTAAATGCTTCCTGTGGTGCTTCTGTCTTTAGTGCAGGGTCAGGAGATAGGGCAGTTCCTACCTTATCCACGGGTCTTGTGCACAGCAGCAGTGCTGGCTGCTGTGGTTCGGCTTCTTCCCAGGGCTGTGTGTGGCTGTGTGTCCTTAGGAAAGGAGCTCTGAGAAGTGAAGAGGCCTTACGAAGGCAGGTAGGAGCTGCCTTACAATGCCACCCTGCACGCAGAGATCCCTGAAATATTATAATATGTTTTTGTGTAATGTTTGTTTGTTTTTTACTTACTGAAGCAATGGTGATTGAACTCAGGATCTTCACACTGAGTGATGTCCCAAGACCTTTTGGTTTTTTATTTATTTTTCACTGAATTTATTGGTACATTTTAGGAACATATGATCACATTAATCACTGAGAATTTGTACCTGTACATGATATATCTTGATTCTAATTTTTCTTCATTCCCTTGCCCTCCCTCTAACCCCAGGTTCTTATATATGTAAGCTTTGTTTCTGTTTTTTCTTTTTTACCATCCAGTTTTTTTCTTTCTTTTCTTTGCTTTCTCTTGCCCCCACCAAGTTCCCTTTCCCTTTAAGCATTTTCACAGTACTTATCATACATTCTGAACCTCATTTACACCTTCAGTTTCTCACACTAGAACAATACAGTATTTATACATCTGGGTCCTATTTACTTTAGTTATGAGTATGGCTTTAAGCATATCCATTTAGCTAAAAATGTCTCTAATTTATCATTCTTTTTTTTTTTTTTTAAATTATCTTTATTGGTACATTGAATATACACATCATGATTGCACTCCATAATGGGGATTTGTACCAGTATAAGACACAACTTAATTCTCATTTTTTCCCATAGCCCCACCCACCCTACCACCCCCCCCATTAATTTATCATTCTTTATGGCTGAGTAGTATTCCATTTTATACCAAAAAAAAAAGAAAGCACACCACATCTTCTATATCCAGTTTCTAGTTGATAGACATTTGGTCTGTTTCCAGGATTTAGCTATTATAAACTGTGCTGCTATAAACATGAGTGCACATATGTCACTGTGGTATGATACTTTTAATTCTTTCATGAACATACCCAGCAAGGAAATAGCAAGATCAAATGAGATCTCTAATCCAAGTTTTTTGAGGAATCTCCACACTGATTTCCACAGTGGTTGCACTGGTCTACATTCCCATCAACAGTAGAGAAGGATCATTTCTCCCACAGCCTCATTAGCATTTGTTGCTGGAGAATTTTGAGATGGCAGCCATTCTTTGTGGAGTGAGATAAAATCTAAGTGTTGTTTTCATCTGTACCTCTTGAATTACTAGTGACATTGAACATTTCTTGATATGCTTCTTTAGCTGCTTTTACTTCTTCCTCTGAGAAGTGTCTGTTTATTTCAAATGCCCATTTTTTAATTAGGTCTTAAATTAGAGGGGGCTGATTTTTTTTTTTAAAAGATCTTTGTATATTCTAGATAGCAGCTCTTTGTCTGAGAAACTACTGGTAAATTTTTTTCCCCAAATTGTTGATTTTCCTTTTGTTCTGCCAATGGTTTATCTTGCTGTGCAGAGCTTTTAATAAGACAAGATCCCATTTATTGATTCTTTCTATTAGTTCTCATGCTATACGGGTTTTGTTTGTTGATGGTTTATTTTGCCATGCAGAAGCTTTTTAGTAAGATGAGATCCCAGTTGTTGATTCCTTCTTCTAGTTCCCATGCTGCTAAGATTTTGTTCATAAAGTCTTTCCCTGTGCCAGTGTTTCCAAGGGTTCTACCTAACTTATCTTTCATCAGGTTTAGTGTTTCTGTTTTAATATTTAGGTCTGTAATCCACTTTGATTTTTAGTTTATTGAATGGTGAAAGATATAGATCTAGTTTTAATCCTTGGCAGATTGAAATAATTTTTCCAATCTTAAAGAGGTTGTCTTTTCTCCATAGAGAATGTTTAGTTCCTCTGTCAAAGATGAGATGGCTTAGTATGTCTGGAGTTGTTTCTGCATCTTCTAGTCTGTTCCATTGGTCCTTGAGTCTGTTTCTTTTTCAGTACTATACTGTCTGTATGAGAGCAGTATAGTTTCAAGTTGGGGGTTGTGATACCCCCTGCCATGTCTTTGTTGCCTAGAATTGTTTTTAATATTCTAGTTTCTTCTAGTTTTAGATGAATTTTTGGATTATTTTCTCTAGTATAAAACCTTTTTATTTATTTTTAGTAATACTGGGATTAAAGGCATGGACACAACATTCACCTGTGAAATATTCCTTCTAGAGAACATAAAAAAATATTTTATGGTCATAAGATTGACTAGTGTGACAGGTTAGCTAATTCTCAATAAAGTGTATGAAAGCTGACATAGAATAATGTTGAAGATTCTAATAGTCTTATTATTTTTAAAAGTTTTTTGAGACTGGGTCTCATATTGTAGTTCAGGCTGGCCCTAAACTTACTATATAGCCCAGGCCAGCCTCCAACTCATAGCAATCCTCCTGTCTCTGCCTCCCAAGTGCTGGGATTACAAGCGTGAGCCACCACACCTGGCATTGTGATTTGTGGTACTGGATATTGAATTCTATACCTTGTACTTGCCAGACAGACACCAGAACCACTGAGCTAAATCCCCGGCCCCGTCCTATTACTTTTAAATAATGGAAGTTACCAATTAAATATTTTAGGCCAAACCATTTTTTGTAAACTCTATGAAATATGACAAAGAACAGTGATTCTTTGTTCATGAGGATTGTTCTAGAGAATAGAAAAGAAGACCAGTAAGTCATGTTACGCTCATGGCAGATCAATATAAAACTATGACAAGGAAAGTAGAAAGAACTAAGACATAGCCCGAGCTGTCATGATCATCAAAGACAAAATGATAACTGTGCAGAGTTCTGGAGGACAAAACTTTGTGACATTGTCCAGGGGGAAGGCAGTCTGGTATAGAAGCCTCGCTCCAGTGTAATGCTACGCCTGAATAAGTTGAATGGGAAGTGCTGTAATTTCCTTAAGATACAAGAGCTGGGTGAATTTAACACACCAAGGCCAGAGGTCCTCAAGCACTGAGCTTTGCTTCGGTTTGTGGTATGGGATTGTCTGCATTTCATGTGGAGCTGTTCTTTCTGTACCTTATAGCAGTGCTACCCCAGGTCCACACTTGAACCCAGGCGTCTGAGACAGGGCAAGAGCCATGCAGCCATGTTGACCACATCTGCCAGTACCGCACAGTGGGACAAAGGGAAAATGAAGAAGGCAGAAAACTTAGTGATGTTAAAGTAGAAGGTTGATTTTGTGATGATGAGTTCAGAAAGCCCCAAAGATAAAAGACAGAGTTAACTGGTGGGAAAGATTATCATGTAATAACTGAATAGCAGCAAAAGCTTCCATGTCTAGACACAGCAATCAGCTGTTGGGAAGGGAAATTTTAAAAGACACATTATCATCAGAATTCATGTATATACAAGGTGAGGATTTAGCTCAGTGGTTCCAGCATCCGCCTGGCAAATGCAAGGTCCTGAGTTCGATCCCCAGTGACCACACACCACAGTGCTGGGCGAGGTGGCTCACACTTGTAACCCCAGCAATCAGGAGGCAGAGGCAGGAGGATTGCTGCGTTCAAGGCTGGCCTGGGCTACATAATGAGCTAGTCCATCCTGAACTACAAAGTGAGACCCTGTCTCAAAAAAAAAAAAAAAAAAGAATTTATATGAATTTGCTTATCTCTAGTTCTAAGTCTAATAAAATCTGTAAGGCCTATGTGGAGATTGTTGTGCATTTTGGGGGAGACGGATCTGAATATAAATGGATAGAAATTAGTGAAAAAATAATAACTGATGTTCCTTAATCCAAATGTAAACAGATATGTGGTTTTGAGGTAGGATTGTGGAGGGGGAAGGAGAGAAATAACAAGCAAATTCCCAAATTAGCATGCTGGCTTGACCACAGCTGGATGTGACATCAGGGTAGTGCAGCAGGCTGTGGAGCTGCAGGTCCTCCAGCTGTGGCAACGG
>PVIR01048572.1:0-10019 GCA_004026965.1 Petromus typicus
CACATCACAGCAATCCTCCTGCCTCTGCCTCCCGAGTGCCGGGATTACAGGCGTGAGCCACCACGCCTGGCACTGTGGTATGTGGTGCTGGTTGCTGCTGGGCGGGAGTATCCAAGCCCAGTATTGTATGTGGTTACCGGGGATTGAACCCAGGTCCTTGCGCTTGCAAGACAGGTGCCGGAAACACTGAGCTAAATCCTCAGCCCAAGGTTTTTTTTTTTTTTTTTTTTTTTTTTTGCAAGAGGTCAAACCATCCCAGCCTACTCTCCTCTCAACCTGCTGCTCCACTGAAAGTCTCACCATTGCATCTTCAGTAACTCAAACACAAACCTAAGAATCATGTGTTTTCTTTTCCTTCACCTTCTTCAAAATTTAATAGATCAACAAGTCTGCTTCCTACTCCAAGATATAATCTATCTCATCTCGCCTCCTCTGCTGCTACCATTTCACTGTGTTGCCTCTTGCGCAAAATCTCCAGTAGCTTCTGTTCACCCCCTCTCAGCCCTGCGTTCCTGTAATCTGCGCTCCGCACAAAAGCCAGAACGCTCTTTTTAAAACATGGGCCGCATCACTCACCTGTCTGAATTTTCTAATGTCTTTCAACTTCTCAAAGAACAAATCTCCAATCGATTTAATTCTAGCAAAGACTACAGCACTATGCTGAAGACTTCAAAAATATAATGGCTTAAATGAGAAGAGAGTTGATTTCTTTTTCACAGAACAGCCCATTCTGGCAAGACATTTCCCCATGAGGTATTGTGGAATGAAGTTCCTCTCATCTCGTGGCTCCAACATGCTGTCAGCTACTACTTTTTCTGAGTGGTTGGTGGCCGACGGAAAGGAAAAGAAAGCCACCGATAAGCATTTTCCCTTCAGTTTGCCCATCCCTCCTGTTCACATTCCCCTGGAAGTAGCCTTAGCCACAGGCCTCACCCTGGAACAGTTAGTGTCTGGATAGGTGTCTGGTCAGAAGATTTCAGCCAGAGTGGAGAAGAGATTTGGGGAGGTTGGCGTTACTGGCGCAGCGCCCAAACGACCTGTGGACTCTGCAGGTCCCTGCTGTGGCTTACTCCGTCCTTCCTGGTCCACCCATCCTGAGCCACAATGGCTTCTTTACTTCTCCTCAAACACTTTGAAATCATGGCTACTTCAAGCATTTACACATGTTCTCCGTTTCCCTGGAAGGCTGCCCGATGGTCTTTACAATCTCAGTTTCTAGTTATCCTTCAGAAGACAGTTTAAAAAAAAAAAAAATCCCTCCTCAGAGACTATCTGTGACCATCCTTTAATATTATCCCACATCTTGACAACCTGGGATTGAACTCTGCTTTATATTTTTTATCCACACTGAAACTTTATGAAACCACTTATTTAGTAGTTGTTTTCTTCATTGAAATTTGAGCTCCAGTTCAGGCCTCCATAACACATCCCCTGGGGCCGTGTTTACTGCGCTGCTCAGCAGTGCCCCCTGCAGGGCCAGATCTTACGTGCCAGATGTAAGCTGTTTCTACCCCCGCGATTCTTACAGTTCTGGGCATTGTTTTCTTTCTCTTAATAATAAGTGCATTTGAAAACTTTACCCTCAAAATGCCGTCCTCCTTAAGTTAATAATATAGAACATTTCATGTGATTTTGAACTTCCCTAAAAGAGGAAAATCTATGAATAAGTTCCTCAGAATGAGGAACACATTTGCCAGGATTAAGAGCTGTCGGTCCTTGAAGATATTCCCCCTTGAAAACAAAAAAATGTACATAATAGCCCTCGAATACCTGAAAAGAGATTTCCTTTTGAAAATCCCCATGGGCTGTAGTTTGTGCCTTGAGTTTGGCTCATTATGAAAATCTACCTTGATTTGATAGCTATTTAAATCTGAATAGTCCCTACAGCAAAATGGACACTCTCCAGGGTCTGACGAGGAGAGTACCTTGAACCTGGAGAGTACCTTGATGGGAAACTCCTCCTGAGGGGACGCCTCTTTAAATGGATGGCCTTCAAGAATTTGATGCTCCAGGGCCGGGGATATAGCTCAGTGGTTCCAGCGCCTGTCTTGCAAGTGCAAGGACCTGGGTTCGATCCCCGGTAACCACATACAATACTGGGTGTGGAGACTCACCCCAGCAGCAACCAGTACCACACACCACAGTGCTGGGCATGGTGGCTCACGCCTGTAATCCCAGCACCCGGGAGGCAGAGGCAGGAGGATTGCTGTGATGTGAGCTGGAGGCTGAGCTCAGGGCCAGCCTGAACCACAAACTGAGACCTTGTCTCAAAAAACCTTAAAAGAAAAAAGAATTTGATGCTCCAATTTTGTTTTTAAAAGGCCAATATTTTGTGAACTTCCTGGCAGGAAGGTATGGGAGAACCAGCTGCCTAGACCAGAGGTGGCCAGGCCCTGAGCGAGCACTGGTGCAGATCAGTGGGCCATGGGGGACCAGGCCACCCAGCAGGAGTGAGCTGGGGCAGGGCGTCCAGGGAAGCCTCATCTCTCCTCACGACTGCTCCCACCGTGACAGCAGCAGAGGTGCTAGAGTCTCACCAGAGCGTGGATGCTCCGGGAGCTGCATGTTAGAGGATCTAGGCTGTACGCTCCTTTGAACGACCCCCAAACCATCTCTACCTTACCACTTCCCACGCCATGGAAGAACTGTCTCCCACAAAACCAGTCCCTGGTGTCAAATAACGAAGGCTCACTGGTCTAATAGTGAAGGTGTCACTAGACTGCTGCACAAGGTGTGTAACAAGACACTGGGAAATAAGAGCTAGGAGTGTTAAAAAAAAAGAATATATTTTAATGTGAGAAGGTATGAGCCTCTCCTCTGCTAGATTTTTAGAAAAAATGATCATGAGACCAAGAGAAATAATTGAGTCTTTTTTTTTTTTTTGCTGCAAAAGCCCAAGGAATGGACTATTTAGGAAATTTGTTTGCACACTTCATATAGTTTTTTCTTCACTATAAGTCTGCGAAATCAGTCTTGACCTGACTTTAGATAGCACTTATAATTCTTGGGTGTTAAAAAGCACACTCTGAAATAGCTGTAAACGAAGACAGGCATGTACCCACAGAAGTCTGGCCTGAAAATATAATGTGACATGCTGTAAACTCGCAAAACACGCAGAAAAACTCATCGCCTCTAAATAAAGAAGTCTCAGCGAGCTTAATTTGTCAAAAGCGAAGTCACGTTCGGCTTTTTAAGAACACATCTCGCTCAGGGGGAGGCAGCCTACCTCCGTCCAGGCCAGAGGCACCTTCGGCTTCCCGCCACTAGGTGGCGTGTCAGGCTAACGCTCTCACCTCTGCAGGACTCGCTACCCGGCGCCTCGCGCATCTTTGGTGAGTCATTTCAGGCCACCTGATAAGCATTCAGGAAATGCTTAAAACGTATTCAGCAAAAAACAGAACTCTCACCTAAACAGCGTGATGAGTCTCATTAGGATGACTTTGCCAAGACTTTCCAGAGAACCTGAAATCGACCTACTTCTTATTTCTTAAATGCGTATAAAATCTAAATTAGAATTGGTTGATGGGCAGGGGAAATAAATGATTTTGTTTTTCCTATTCCTATTCCTGTCCCATCCTCTGGGCGTGGCCTTTGTTTCAGGAAGGAAATGTAGCTCTTTAAGTGCTTCAGTCACTTAACTGGTGGGCTGCTTACTATTAACTTCTAAAATAGTCTTGTTGCCTCTTAAAAGAGCCATTCTTTATCAGATCCGATTCTGAGTCATATGGAAGGGCAAAGCTTGTCACCATCCCCTGCAGTACTATTTCACCGAGAAGTCTGGAAACTTGTAGTAGAAAGAAATACTTGTGCCTTCTTGACTTGTTTCGCACTTAGCACTTCAAATCCTTCTTTACTCATTCCTCTTGGACAGAGCTCTTTGGGTAGAAAAAAGCAGGAAAGTCTTTCGTGACTGACACCAGTGTAATATGGCATTCCATCAAATATAAGTTCACAACTAAGAACTACAAAACACAAGGACATAAGAAACCATAAATGAGAGTTAGCTGAAGTTGCAAATGCTAATATAAAACTATGAAGATTGTATACATGGGAATAATTGGACATAGGATTTTTAATGATCATGTTTAACAGATTCGAAGAGGAATTTCACATTCAAATAAGGTGCATGACACTATCAAAGTGACAGTGTAGATTTGGAAAAGAGCTAGTTTGAACTTCTGTTAATGACAAATATATGATTTAAAGTTCAAAGGAAGGAGAATAAAATCTGCTGAAGAGAAAATTAGTGAACTGTAAGATAAACTTCAAGAAATCACCCAGAGGGCCAGGGATTTAACTCAGGGATTTAGCTCTAGTGCCTGCCTAGGGCTTGGGTTCGATCCCTGGTAACCACATACAATACTGGGCATGGAGACTCACACCCACCACCAATCAGCACCACACACCACAATGCCAGGCGTGGTGGCTCACACCTGTAATCCCAGCACTGGGGAGGCAGAGGCAGGAGGATTGCTGTAAATTCCAGGCTCACCTGGGCTACATAGTGAGCTCAGGGCCAGCCTGAACTATAAAGTGAGACCCTGTCTCAAAAAAAAGAAAGAAAGAGAGAAAGAAAGATATTACCCAGAGAAGACAGAGATAAAACTTGGGAGACAGATTAAGAAATACGGAGGATATATTATCAAGCTCTAACACAGAGAGCTAATAGATGGGGTGAAAGACGGGATATGCTGACAGCTGAGTGTTTTATATATTTGAGGAGAACTAATTCACAGATTGAGGAAGCACAGTAAGTCTTAATCGGGGCAAATAAAAATAATTCACAACTGTTCACATGTTAATAAAAAACCAAAGAACACTAGAGATAAGAACATTTTGAGGGCCGGGGATTTAGCTCAGTGGTTCTGGCGCCTGTCTTGCAAGCACAAGGACCCAGGTTCGATCCCGGTAACCACATACCATACTGGGTGTGGAGACCCACATCCAGCAGCAACCAGTACCCACGTACCACAGTGCCGGGCGTGGTGGCTCACGCCTGTAATCCCAGCACTTGGGAGGCAGAGGCAGGAGGATTGCTGTGATGTGAGTTGGAGGCTGAGCTCAGGGCCAGCCTGAACCACAAAGCGAGACCCTGTCTCAAAAGAAAAGAATATTTTGAGAACATCCAGAGAGGCAAGACAGATGACCTACGGAAGGGCAATTAACTGACTTCTCAAAAGCAATCCTGATAACTTCAGTGTGTTGAGAGAAAATAATTATCCATCTACAGCTGTAACCAGTAAAATTATCTTTCCAGAATACGAATGGACTACTTTTGCTTTAAAAAAAAAAAAGGTCTGTCAGTAGGAACTTGTGACACTAAAGAAAACTTCCTTCAGAAAAAAAAATATTTCAATATAAGATCTAAAACAAATGATGAAGGAAGGTGTAGGAAAAACATGGGTGATCCTACAAACAATTAAGATTATGTATCTAATGTTATTTAAATATTTATATATAAACTATATTTATAAATGCCTTTCTATATAAATTTAAAAATATATACTAGAAAGCTGAAAAATAAAATGAAATTAGAACGATGAAATTAGATAAAGTGGCAGAAAGTTCAGAAGAGGTATTCAGCATTAAATTATTTATGTAGACTGCGTCTTTCTGTTTTGTTTAGCATCTGGAGGTGTTTTTTGTTTTTTTCCATACCAGGGATTGAACCCAGGGCCTGCATATAGAGCTGAATCTCTAAACCTTTTTAAAAAAATTTTTTTTTAATTTTGAGACAAGGTCTCACTAAATTGTCACTTTTGTTCGTCCTGCCTCAGCCTTCCAGAGTCCTAGGATGACAGGTGTACGCCCCCACACTCAGCTGGAAATCATTTTAAGTTAAATCTACATGTAAATATTTTCAAGTTAATTACAAAAAGGAGAAAACTAAGCCCAGATACTTGCAGCAAGGACAAGTTTTCCACTCAACCAGGACCTCAAAATCTGGAACTTGCTTGACATGGCCTGGCCATCAAAATAGGCTTAATAGCGCCCTGTGGTTCTAAAGATAACAAAGGTCTTTAATTGCTTTCTCTTAATTGTGGCGTTGTGGAATTTCTCAATCTCTTCAGAACTAAAAATGTCCTCCCGCGTAGAGCCTCCTTTCTTCCCCACGTGTGATTTCTTTCGGGCACAGGCTGGGCCCGTCCTGAAAATGCGCCAGGTGCCCGCCCTTCATTCGCGCCTCTGCCACCACTGTCCTCCGGGACTTAGAGCAGGACGCGCCGGGGAGGTTTCGGCCTGTGGCTCGTTAAAATCTGCAAAAACAAACACTGTCAATCCCTCCCGCTCCACAGTCCCGTCATATGTATCCCCGCGGTACAGTGCCGAACGCGCTCTGAAGAGTGTGTAGTACATGCTCCTTTTTTAAATTTTGCTCGTGTCATTTAATGCCAAATCATGACGAACTCAATTATGATAATGATGAGTACTTGACAACAAAGATAGATGAAAATGCTTTATTTAGTTTAAAACACCACAGCCAAATTCACGTTGTATGTCTGACAGAAAAAAAAAACATCCTGGGCAACAGTGATACAAACATTTCAGTTTTGATGTCGCAGGCAAGGCACGAAACAAACTGGGCAGGGGATTCTCACGGAGCCACCTCCGCCCTCTCCGCCCCACTTCTGTCCTCACACGAGGTGGCGTCTCATGGGGCAGCGTCTGACACTTGTGTGAAGAACGTGGCTTTTCTTCCAGCCGTGGTAAGAGAAGCTGTTTGTTAGCAATCCCGGGAAAATGGCTCAGACCGCATTACCTCGGACCCAGCAGCTGACTCGGAAACTACCAACATCTTAGATAAACTCCAATTGTCTCTTTCGGCCCTTCCTGCCTCCCTCTCGATCTGGCTCTGCTGAGTTCTACTACTGCTTCGACATCTAATGAAGATGACAAGGTATTTTCTTCCCAAGCAGCTCCTGCCCCAGCCCCAGGATTCTGGCTCCAGATGACCCTGTCGTTGGGCTCAGAGTCCTCTTTGAGGATTCCAAGGCCTGGAGCCATAGTCCTCAAACATATTCCTCAAAGCCCGTCGCAGCATAGCTGCTGCACCCAAAGCTCCTCAGGAGAGGCCTCCCTCTGAGTCGGCCTTTGAGGAAAGGCGCTTCGTAGGGCAAAGCAGCTTTAAGACCAGGCAACAGAGCCTGGCTCCATAATTTTAAAAGCCACTTGAGCACAGCAAAACCAGGGACCTTTCCCAAAGTCAGTTTGACATTCTGTAGGAGTCTATCACAGGGCTTGACGGGAGGGTCTGTTGAGATAGTGCACGTGAAATCAGTCTGTAAACTGTCTTCTCCTGCAAACCCCACGAACATCACCGACACTGAGCTCACCACCGTCAGGCAGCGCTGGAGCTCAGACTGCTACTTCCAGAGGCTCAGCAGCGTCTTCTCTGCCTCCCGAGGTTCAAGGCCCCTTCTTTGAGATCCACTGATCAGGTAAGTCAGAGGAGGAGGGAGAATCTTTGCAGGAAAAAAATCTAAGCATTTTTTTCTTCTAAGATCTGAGGTACCTGGGCCACTGTTTTGTGAATTTGGATTTCTACATACTATAACTCAGATGTCTTTGAGATTCTGGTAGCATTTAAGTCTGATCTTGGAAGGAGTTAGAATACAGATCTTATTATTCTCTCGCTCTCCACTCTGGGTCTTACGGTGAAAATGGTGTTGACTCTCAAGGCAGACAACTTACATGCTTTAAAAAGTGATTTACATTTGCCATTTCCCCAGTGGCCTCCTTTCCTTCTATTCATCATCTAAGTTTTGCTCCGAATGGCATCGAGGGAATGAGAAAATTACCCGTAATTCTTGTTGTTTGATCTGAGATTGTCATAGCAGATCACTGCTCTGGAAATGCAGACGTCTAGTGCAGGCTCCTGTGGCGGGCTGGCCTCTCTTTCCTCTCTCCTTCAAGTTTTCCCTCGACTGCCTCGGGTCAGTCAGTCCCCATGTCACGGCCAACTGCTGGGCCTCAGGGCAGCGGAAGGGGTCACTCTGGGACACTGTCCAAGGGAGCCTCGGGTGGCTCCAGACCCACCCAGGGGAGGGCTCAGTGACACCACTTTTCCTTTAAATTGGTGACACTGTGCTGGGGATTGAACCGAGGCCCTCACCCATTCTAGGCCAGGGCTCCACCTCTGACCACCATCTCCAGCTCTTTCTGTTTCAGGAGATAAGAGTCTCACTAAGTTGCCCAAGCTGGCCTCAGACTTTCAATCATCCTACTTCAGCCTCCCAATGATTAATAGTTATTTTTTAAACAACAGCAGTCAAATAATTCTTATGGCTAGGCAACCTGGGAAACACTGATTCAGCAAGAGAGACCCAAGTCGAAAGATCTAATGGGTTTTGAGCTCATGAATGGGAATGATTATTTCTCCATTTAAAAAAGCACTGGAGAGAATTACAGTGTGACTTCAGTCTCTCTCAAAGGCTGCCTAAGGAAAAAGCAAGCTATCTGCATGGAGTTTTCCAGCTATTAGAAACATATACAGAAGTGGCTCTGTAGGGGGCCGGGGAGTTAGCTCAGTGGTTCTGGAGCCTGTCTCGCAAGCGCAAGGACCCGGGTTCGATTCCCCGGTAACCACATAACAATACTGGGCGTGGAGACCCACACCCAGCAGCAACCAGCACCACATACCACAGTGCCGGGCGTGGTGGCTCACGCCTGTCATCCCAGCACTCGGGAGGCAGAGGCAGGAGGACTGTGATGTGAGTTTGAGGCTGAGCTCAGGGCCAGCCTGAACCACAAAGCGAGACCCTGTCTCCAAAAACCTAAAAAAAAAAAAAAGAAGTGGCTCTGTATTGTGGATGTGTGGCCACCCGTCCCATCCGAGGGAACCATCCCCTGCCAGGTGCAGGCAGAGGACCGTGAGGAGCCAGGCAAGAGCCCCACCACTCAGAAGTCACCCGCGTCAGTGCAGGTAACGACACCCAGCTGCGGAGCTGAGCCCCGGGGCGGGCCGACGCTCAGCTCTGTCAGCCTGCTACACTGCAAGAGCGGACACGCCTGCCAGGTCCACGGCAACTGTCCTCTGCTGTCTCCTCCCGGCTGTCTTCTTACCGTCTCGGTGCCTGGCCTAGAAATGCAGCTCATCCACCAAGGGACAGCTCCTGCCACCTGCTTCCACGCTCCCTCCTCCAGCACGCTGACTCAGCTGTGACTCACAGGCACACAGCAGCTCCCGCGAACTCCCTCCTGCCCCGCCACTCCCCTCCCCCTCCCGAGTCACCGTGTTCAGCTCAGATTTCCCGGTAGACTGGTTTTTCAGCTCACATCTTCAAGTGGGATGGATGGACAAACACATAACATTTAAATATCAAAATATTCCCATTTAAGTTTAAAAACCTTTAAATCTCTGGGTATATTGTAATTGATCCATAGCACTACTTCCGATCACACGCCTAAGAATCTGCCCGCTCTCTCTTGGGTATGCCTTCCCTCTCCTGTTAACTCACAGGGCCTCATGGTCAGAGACCAGGACTTACACAAGACTTCTTTGCTCCCTCAATCGAACCTACACAGGAAGTTCAGTGGTCTAGGCACTTCCTCAGCAGGACACACAACTCTGGGAAGAAGGGGCAAAGAGACGTGTAGGAAGCAGCCAGGGGTGTTGCGGACAGTCGGCTCTGCCTTGTCTGTGTCTTGTCCTCGTCTTGTGTCCTGTGCACATACTCAGAAAACACTGCTTTTCTATCTTCCGAAGGCCTAGAAGTCTGATTCATCCAGCCTGACAGAAAACAAGCGGGTCCCCCCAGGTTGTTTTACTACCTTCTCGGTCTTCTTTTTATTGTCTGCCTACACCCCGGCTATCTTAGGAAGGACAAGTTTCCAATTTTAATAATCCTTCCCATCGCTCTTCTCAACCTTTACCAAAATGATGCATGCCCCGACTTTAAAAAGCAATATATTCAGTCTCTGCAGCTGGTGCTATGGGGCTCTTTGGTGGTGAGAAGCCTGACACAGTGCTCAGTATAAAGCAATAATAGCTACGGCAGCTAGCCAATATTCTCTAAAAT
>PVIR01048598.1:0-10855 GCA_004026965.1 Petromus typicus
ATTCTACTCATACATAATGTCTCATAGTGAACGTAAAAATTACACCAAGATTGGAAATATGATGGTATCACAATTCCACAATGGTCTGTGTGTTTCTTTCCAATAAACACAGCTCTGTCTTTGAAATGGACCGTGATATGGTGACTGATGAGAATCAGATCCTGCTGGGGAGGTCTGTGCCCCAGGATTTAAGTCCTGTGTCTTGCACTGTTACTCTGGGAGCAGAGAACATGTTCAAGGGATCCAGACCCTCCATGAGAGTCTCTGTGTCTGTCTCTTTCTCTGTACTCTCCATCTCCATTCCTTAGCACATTTAAAAAGTTACACAATAATTACTGATCTTCTATGATTCTTTAGGAATTGAAACTAAAATGAAATATTATTAATACTCCTACCAAATACAATGTGTGATCAAAATCTAAAACCAGTAATTATGCAGCATTAATGAGTAAATTAACTGAGGTAGAGAAAAAGATGTTTTGTGAGGTGGGAGAATGAGAGGAACACCTGTCCAGTTTCCGGAATCCCGCTTCCATCTTGCATTGACATTCAAAAGTGGATTCAATGTTCTAGGTCTTTCTTCTCATGGTAAGTGGTATCAAGTCAGACGCACCTTCAGCACTGTATCTTAAAATATTGTCAGCTAAGGATCTGGAAATCTTTTCTATAATACCTGCAATTTACAAAAGTATAGGACATGATTCACTGATGTTTTCTGAACACCGTAAAAAGAATACTTTCCCAGTACATTCCAATAATTTTTTTCACATTTTTTGCCATGCACTTATCTCTGTTTTGAACCCTATTGAACTTAGGAGAAGAGATTCACTCAGTAGCACTAAAGGATCAGACATTTCTGAACTCAGTCTCCCTTTATATAGGAAGTGGGCTCCCCTCATGCAAATTCATCCTCCAACTCTGGATTCAAATTCCCCTCATGGGTGTCAGAGCTCACATCTCCATGCTCACACAGGGCTGAGTCTCTGGGGAAGGCAGCAGTGTGTGCAGAAGATGAGGCTGCTGGGTCTTCTCCTGTGCCTGGTGACAGGTCCCCATGGTGAGTGTCCTCAGAATGAGACAAGGGTCCCTGGGAAGGTCATGAAAGCAGGAGACTGACAGGAAGGATTTTCTTGTCCTCAGGTGTCTTGTCTGAGGTGCAGCTGCAGGAGTCAGGCCATGTCCTAGTGAAGCCATCACAGACCCTGTCCCTCACCTGCATGGTCTCTGAAGCCTCCATCACAGACAGTAGTTATGGATGGAACTGGATCCGTCAGCCTTCAGGAAAGGGCCTGGAGTGGATGGGAAGAATAAGTTCCAGAGGTGGCATTATCTACAATCTGTCCCTCCAAGACCGCATCACCATCTCCAGGGACACAGGCAAGAACGAGTTCTCTCTGCAGCTGAATTCTGTCACCACGGAGGACACAGCCGTGTATTACTGTGCAAGACACACAGTGATGTGATTCAAGTGTGAGCCCAGACATAAACCGCCCTGCAGGGAAACTCATGACCAGCAGGGGGCGCGCGTTCCACATGTAGGGAACCCACTTCACAGCAGAGGTGGAAAAAGGCTGGAGAATTATCTCTCCAGGTGATTATCATGTGCATCAGGAGCCCAAGCACACAGACTCCAGGCATCTTCTGTATTTCTCATCCCACGGTGTTGTGTTTTGACACAGTCATGCTTTTATTCTTTCCCATTTTTCTTCAGTAGTTCCACAATAAATTTTTCAGTGAAACCGTTGTTCACACCTCAATTAATGGCACGGCTTCGTTAGTTTCTAGGTGTAGAAATATTTTACCCTAAAAATTATTTTCTTTTACCTGCAACCCTTCCCCCCTCAGATCTCATCCTCAATGGAGCTCCATAATTCTGATTCCTACAAATCCTTTTACCCTAATGGTTGTACATCATTCTATCGTGTAATTTCAACATCTGCCCATTGTTAGAGTTCTCACTTCTTCATCTCCAAGGTTGTAGATGGTGCCTTGAACAGCTTGCACAGTTCCCACTGTGTTGGTGTCACTCTCAGCACCTCGCTAATACAGATCTTCGATGCTGTCACATATCTTACAGTCCTAGGGTGCTGTCTAAGCAAGTGTCATCTGGACCTAGAGTCCTCGTGTTGAGTCTCAGAAACTCTGATGCAGTGTCTCAACATCCTGTCTATTTGTATTTCAAGGCAAATTTGCTGTATGTATATTCCCTTTATAACATTCAGACATCAACTAATGCTGTCTCCTGCGTGGTCAGCGTCACTTTTGTATAACTCCTGCTCATCTGACAGTTCACCTGGGGATGGTGACAGAACTGACTGGAGATTCATGAGAGAAGTCAGCTCATGGGTAACTAATGAGCAGAGAGAAGGCCGAGGCCTGTCTATGTTGGAACGTGGACATCAACTCTCTCTCTGCTCTCCTGAGTCCTGAGGACAAGGCTGGGTCTGGCCTGGACTCTGACTCACAGCCGAAGGGAAAGGACTGGGTTTGAGACACTCAAAATGCTATGGAGAAGATCCTCTAAGACCCAGATCCCTGAGGCAAGTTCGCTTCATGTTCTGATTTCTAAAGAATCATATAATTATAGCTGCAAAATTTGAATTAAACATTGCAGCTGGAATCTGGCGAAGTGTATTTAAATCACTATCAATCTGTTTCTATTGTCTGTCTTTACTGATCTGTGTCTCTGTATCCATCCTTCACCTTCATATGCACTGTCATATTTCAACTTAATGATCAACTCTGTATGAATTCACTTCTCATTTTTCATCTATTTTCAAATTATTCTTAATCCACATATTTCTTATCTATTTTAACTTATTCTACATATAACTGTCAGTCACACGTCCATCATTCAAAATTTGACTCTTTGGGTCACTCTGTTGATCCATATCTTAACTGTCTGATCATTCACCACATATAATTGATGAATGTACTTATAAGAAACATTTTATTAATATATGTGTTACAATATTATATATATGTATTTAGAACAGACTTATGTATTCACACATTAGTGAACACACATAGAATTACCCAAACATGACAGTTTTAGATGCCATTTATTAGGGGTTGACTGAAGAAGGGACCCTGAAGAACACTTGTCTTCTCTGATATGCAAAGCTGAGATGTCTTTCTCTGGAAAAAAAGATGAGAATGTTATTAATCATTCTCTCACACAGGCCTGTGCTGTGCAGTGATCTCCAGGACTCACCCTGGGCGCACAGAGGAGACTTTATCCTTCAGATCTACATCCTGCCGTCTCCCCTCCCCGAGAATCCCATGGTTACCACCATCCTGCTGTGTGTCTCAGGGTCTGCTCATTTGTGCTCCCGACAGAAGTGCTGTCCTGCAGTGCTTGCATTTCTGTGCCATGGCTGTTCCTGTAATAAAAAAAAGCAAAGAAGTGTGAGAAGAGAGAGTGGCACACACTGGTGACCAAACTCAGAATGAGTAGAGTAAGTGGTATTTCTCCCTGATCTTTAAAAAATGTGAAGAGGAAGACGCTTATTCCTGTGGGTTTTTTTCCCAACTACCAAATAAACACAAGAAGTCAGGTGAAACTTAACTGAGACACACAGCACAGGGTCTGCAGAGGCTCCTCCTCCCCCAGCTCCTCAGGTCCACACTGACAATGGGTGACAGAGGATGTGGTGACTGAGCAGCCTCGGATCCGAGAGGCGATCTCTGTCTCCTGGGGTTTGAAGCCTGTGGACGTCACTGAGATTCCGAGAGCGAAGAGCACGTGGACTGGTGACGTCACTCTGAGGTCAGCAGTGCTGGGTAGGCTGAGGGACCAGACCTGAGTCAGTGCACGTTACCACATGGTGGAAAGTTTCAGTGTGTCTGATGTTTCCTGTCCCTCCACTACTGATTTACATTAATCAAAGACTAATAAATACACAACACCTTTTGGGTCTCAGCACTGCTTGTCACCAGCAAACTAATGGGGAATGGATAAGTGTTTGGCCCACCACAAATTTCTTTCTTTTTTTTTTTTTTAGGTTTTTTGAGACAGGGTCTCGCTTTGTGGTTCAGGCTGGCCCTAAGCTCAGCCTCAAACTCACATCACAACAATCCTCCTGTCTCTGACTCCAGAGTGCTGGGATTACAGGCATGAGCCACCACGCCTGCACTGTGGTGTGTGGTACTAGTTGCTGCTGGGTGTGAGTCTCCACTCCCAGTATTGTATGTGGTAACCAGGGATTGAACCCGGGTCCTTGTGCTTGCAAAACAGGAGCTAGAACCACTGAGCTCACTGAGCTAACTGAGCTAACTCCCTGGCCCCACAAATTTCTAATAATAACATTTTCTTGCTTCATATTCTTTACTACATAAACTTACATATTCATACTTTTTCAGCTTTGATTTTATACTTCTTGGACTAAAATGATTAGATTTTACTTTTCTCCCCTGAAGAATCAAATAGAATATTAGGTAATTTAAGTATTGTTATAAGGAATTGGGAGACAGAAAGGGAGGAAAGAGACAGACAAATCGATAGACACACAGACAGGCACCAGACAGAACAGATTGCAGAACTACTGTCCTGGTGTCAAATGCATTGTCGCACACCAAATATTGGTATAAAGTTCAGGCATCAGATTTTTTTTAGACAAATGTTTGTATCTAGTGAATTAAATGTGTGAGCTGCTTCACCTCAAGTTGGATTCGCTGCATAGTGTTTAACATCAAGTCTGTCTCTCCTGGACTCCATCTCATCCACCTGACACCCAGGAGAGTTACTGCAGAGTCTCGTGCTCAGCAGCTGTAGCTGTGGAAAAGTTCAGACAGATGGAGGGTGAGGAAGCAGATGTGAATCTTTGTTTCAGGGAGGACGGAAGGAGCCCGGAGCCCAGAGGACTGAGTCTCATGTGCACAGGGATCTGGTCTAGGAAGAGGCAGGAGAGATTGGGCTGGGACCAGGTTCTTCTGGTGCCTCCACTTCTTTCCTCTGGCAGCTTCTGCTGTCCAAGGCTCAATGTCCTCTCCTGGCCAGCACATATAGTTGCTGTTATTTTAGGGCATGTGTCCATCTCACAGGAGAAGTGTTCATGGAAGAGCAGGAGGACAGCTTTTCTCACAGGTCTCCAGGAAAACAAGAGCATCCTTTCTCCTTGTCTTTAAGGAAGAGTTGAGATCTCACATGGTTTTCAGGGACAAAATTAGGACCTCTACTCTGGCTCCTACCAGAGTAGGAGAGCTGAGAAGCAGGAGCAGTTCTAGAGAAGTGGGGAGGGAAAGAAAGGAGGGAAGGACAGGGCAGTGGGCCCTAGTGTGCAGGACAGAGGGGCAGAGGAGGAGGAACTGAGTGTGGAAGGCCAGGGCCTGAGATGGAGCCATGCGGAGCTGAGTGAGATGGTTCCTGGAATCCATCAGTCAATTACTTTGTCTTTGAAGAGTCCACTGTATAGATATTCTAACTGTTGTTTTCCTGTGAGACAAGTGCTTATGATGAATAGATCCACACTGCATTTTTCCTCATGCATAACGTCTCATAGTGAATGCAAAAATTATACTAATATTTGAAACATGATGAGATCACAATTCCTGAATGGTCCATGTGTGATTCTTTCCACTGAACACAGCTCTGTCTTTGGATGAACTGTGATGCAGTGACCTAGCAGATTCAGATCCTGCATTTGTACCCTGAGATTTAAGACTTGTATGCAGCACTGTTACCCGGGATGCAGAGACCCTGAAGAAAGGAACAAAACACTTTAATATGAGTCTCTGTCTCTTTCTCTTTGTCTGTCTTTACTCTCCATCCCATCCTTTTGCACTTTGAAAAAGTCACACTATAGCTAGTGATATTCTACTTGATTCTTCAGGAAATGAAAATAAAATGGAATATTATTACTGTTGCTACCCAATGCAACATATAATCAAAATTCAAAACTAGTACTTATGAAAATGTAAGGAGGAAATAAGTTGAAGCAGAGAAAAAGATGTTTTATGAGGTGGGAGAATGAGAGGAACACCCATCCAGTTCCCCGAATCCCGCTTCCATCTTGCACTGACATTTAAAGGTGGATTCATTGTTCTATGTCTTTCTTCTCAGTGTAAGTGGTATCAAGTCAGACTCACCTTCAGCACTGTATCTGAAAATAATTGTCAGCTAAGGATCCAGAATTTTTTTAATAATCCCTGCAAATTACAAAAGTACAGGACATGATTCATTGATGTTTTCTGAACACCATTGGGAGAATAATTTTCCCAGTATGTTCCAGTAATTTTTTCATATTTTTTCTGTGCACTTATCTCTGATTTGAAACCCACTGAATTGAGGAGAAGAGATTCACTCAGTGGTGCTAAAGGGTCAGACATGGCTGACCTCAGTGTCCCCTTTTTATAGGAAGTGGGCTCCCCTCATGCAAATTCATCTACCATCTCTAGATTCAAATTCCCCTCTTGGGTGTCAGAGCTCAAAGCTCCATCCTGAGACAGGGCTGCGTCTCTGAGGAAGGCAGCAGTGTGTCTAGAAGATGAGGCTGCTGGGTCTTCTCCTGTGCCTGGTGACAGGTCCCCATGGTGAGTGTATTCAGAGTGAGACAAAGGTCCCTGGGAAGGTCATGAAAGCTGGTGACTGACCCGAAGTCTTGTCCTTGTCCTCAGGTGTCTTGTCTGAGGTGCAGCTACAGCAGTCAGGCCCTGCCCTGGTGAAGCCATCAGAGAGCCTGTCTCTGACCTGCACGGTCACTGGATACTCCATCAGCAGTGGTTACTGGTGGCACTGGATTTGCCAGCCCCCAGGAAAGAGCCCAGAGTGGTTGGGGAGAATAACTTATGATGGTGACACTAGGTACAGCCCGCCCCTCCAAAGCCGCATCTCCATTTCCAGGGACACAGATAAGAACCAGTTCTTTCTGCAGCTGAACTCTGTCTCCGTGGAGGATACAGCCGTGTATTACTGTGCAAGAAACACATTGATTTGATTCAAGTGTGAGCTCTGACATAAACCGCCCTGCAGGGACACTCAGCACCAGCAGGGGGCGCGCGGCACACACTCCTGTGGGGAACTAACTTCACAGTAGATGAGAAGTCTGAAGAGTTGACTGTGCAGCTGACTAGCGTCTCCTTCACTAGCCCAGACACAGAGATTCTAGGGAACATTTATTTCTCTGAACATACTGTACTATTTTTCAAAGAATCATATTTTTTCTTTCCTTTTAATTTCATTATACATTGCGCGAATAGATTATCAAGGATACTATTGTTCACAACTCAACTAAGTCAACAATGTCATTCGTTTTTAGGTGTACAAACATTTAATAATCCCTGCAAATTACAAAAGTACAGGACATGATTCATTGATGTTTTCTGAACACCATTGGGAGAATAATTTTCCCAGTATGTTCCAGTAATTTTTTCATATTTTTTCTGTGCACTTATCTCTGATTTGAAACCCACTGAATTGAGGAGAAGAGATTCACCAACACACAATTCTTTTCCTGCTCACAGCAAGAGATACACCCTCATGTCCACATTCAGGGCATCTCACTCTGAAAAATCTTCCCAAGTCTTGTATATGCAAAGCCTTTTACTCTGAATGACTGAATGTCATTCTGTATGTTGACCTGGGTGTTCACCTGTTACTGCGATTGTCTAGTTCCCACCCCAGAGGGTCAGGGTGGTGCTTGGGACAGTGTGGGTTGGTTCCTCTATGGAGGATCCCTTCGGAGTATTGCATTGGCAGAGACATTCAGTGCTGTCACATGTCTTTTAGTCTGAACACTGGCTAAACAAGAATTATCCTGATCTTAACTCAGTGGTGCTGAGTCTCAAATCAAAACAGTGTCAAAAACATCCCGTCTAAGAGTATTGCAAAGTGAATTGCTTGTGTTCACTTACCTTCAATAAAATCAGGACCTTTACCATTGGCGGCTTCAGCACGTTTTAGGGCATGGGTGTCCATTTCTTGCTAATATGTGTGTTGATCTGGGGACAGTAAGTGACCTGACAGTGGATTTATGAAGAACAACATGCCCACGGCACACTCAGCATCCCAGAGAAGGTCGAGGTCTGCCCACCAGGAACTGGACATTGGCTGTGTCTGTGCTCTCCTGAGTCCCTGAGGACAAGGCTGGAGCGGCTGGGCTGTGCTTCCCACCTGCAGTGAAATGACCCAGAACACTTGGGGATCAGGAGGATTTAGGGTGTTGGAAATGTTATGGCAAAGATTGTCTAGCATGCAAATCCTCGAGGCAGGCTCTCTCCATGTTCCAATGTGTAAAGTGCCTTGCATTTGTAGATTCAAATTTAGGATTACATATAGTAATTGGAATCTGGCAACGGAGTTTTAAATTATCAATTATCTTCTCATCCATCTGCAACAATCCGTGTGTCTATGTTTCCATCTATCTTCTTTCTATGCTCTTTCATATTTCAATTTATTCATCAACTCTCTACAAATTCATCATTAATATCTGTGTGTACTATCAAATTATTGGTAATCTACACACTGTTGTCCATCTTTCAGTTTTGTTCCATGTAACTCTGTCACTCATACATCTACCATTCAAAATGTAACTATTTTGTGTCACTCTCTCAATCCATGTCTTAACTCTTTCATGGTCTATCACCCACCCAAGCCTTGATGGATGTGTAATCTGTCATAACTGCTTTATCAATGCAAAGGTGATACAATATTTAAATATGTCATTAGTACAAAATTCCGTATTCATATGTATGTAAATGCATATAGAGTTTTTATTTTTAAAATTAATTTTTTTGGCTTCTTCACTTTCCCCTCCCACCCTTTTCCCTTTTCCTTTTAAAATATCTTCTTCATATTTCACACTAGCTATCATACCTTCTGACCTCATTTACATTTTTAGTTTCTAATACTCAGAGACAATAAGGTACTTATACATCTATGTCCTATTTATTTTACTTATGACTATGTCTTCAAGGCACATTCATTTAAATATAAATATTTATAATTTATCTTTACTTATGTCTGAGTAATCCTTCATTTTTTTTTTTTTTTGAGACAAGTTCACACTTCTGAGATGAGTTCAGACTGGCCTTGAACTCTGCCTGGAACTCTGCAATCCTCCTTTTCTGCCTCCCAAGTGCTGGGATTATAGACAGGAACCACCATGCTGTGCGTTGTGGTATGTGGTACTGATTGCTATTAGGCATGAGTCACCACACTTGGCTTTGCTGTACATGGTTACCGGCATGGAAACATGGCCCTTTTTCCTGCAAGGCAGATGCTGGAACCAGTGAGCTAAATTCCGGGCCCTCCATTAAAAAAGAAGGAATCTCTACATTTTAAGAAGATTGGGTGAAGTTGATGTGGTTGATTTCTTCATAACAGTCACTCTTTCTGGACTGAGGTCAAATTCCAGGATTATTTTCATCTGCATCATTTCAATGCCCAATGATTAGGTTTTTTTGGGGGGAGGTTGTTTTGTTTTGTTTTTTGTTTGCTGTACCAGGGAGCTAACTGTGGCCCTTGTGTCACTACTTGAGCTAAAGCTCGGGCCCAAATGACCAGTGATGTTAAACATTTTTCATATGGTTGTTTCCTGCTTCTACTTCTTCAGCTGAATAATGTCTGACCCCTTCTATGGCTGTTTTGGAGTTGGGTTTTTTTAAATTGGGAGTCTGATTTTGTAAAGTTATTCATATATTGTAGATAGTAGTCCTTGTCTGAAGAATAGCTGATAAAATTTTTTACTTGCACTGTAAACTGTCTTTTTCTCTCTGTTGTTGTTTTCTCTTGCTGTCTAAAATTTTTAGTAAGATGAGATCCCAGTTGTTGATTCTTTGTGCTGGTTCCCATGATAATGAAGTTTAGTTCCTAAAATGCTCCCTACCCCAATGTGTTCAAGAGTTTTACCTATCTTATCTTCAGGAGATTTAGTGTTTCTGTTTTAATATTTAGGTGTCTAACTCACTTTGATTTCAGTTTAGTTCACATTGAGAGATATGTGCCTCATTTTATTGTTTGACAGGTTGAAACCCATTTTCCCAGATCTTTTATTCAAGAGCCTATTTTTTCCCACTGATGGTGTTTGGTTCCTTCATCTAAGATATGCTGTCCTAGTGTGTCTGCAATGGTCTCTGCATCTCCTACCTGTTCCCTGGATCACTGGGAGGATAATAGAGTGATTCACAGAGTCAGTCAATTGAAGAGTTAGTTCTATGAAAGAATGAACAAAATTGAGGAAACCTTAGCCAGTCTTATGAAGAAAGGAAGGAAAAGGCCTAACTCCATGTAAATAGGAAGCAAGTGGATGAAATCACCACAGAGGCTGCAGAAATTCAGAGGAAAATCACCATGCACTTTCAGAGTTTGTACTACACTTAGATGGAAAATAGAATAAATGTGTATATTCCTCAACACATATGAACTTCCAAAGTTGAATGAAAATGATATAAAAATTCTAAATCTCCCCTTGTCAGTCAGTGAAATTGATATTATTATTTAAAAACCTAGAAAAAGAAAAGTCCTGGTCTTGCTGGCTTCACTGCTGAATTCTACCGGAATGTATTGATCAATGCATATCACTAATTCTCAGAAACTTTAATGAAACAATGTGAATCATTGCTCTCAATTTCATTTCTGGAAGCAACCATTATCTTGTTCCCAAAGGCAGAGGAAGACCCAATCAAAAAAGAGAACTATAAACCAATATTCTTAATAAATATAGAAGCAGAAATCCTCACTAAGAAACTGGGAGACAAGATGTAGAGGACAATCAAGAAGATCATACACCCTCAGCAAGCTGGAAACATCCAAGGGATACAAGAAGAGTTAAACATAAATCAATCAGTGTAATATACTCTATAAAGAGTCAGGAACAAAATCGACATGATCATCTCAGTTGATCCAGAAATCATTTTT
>PVIR01048843.1:0-10427 GCA_004026965.1 Petromus typicus
GACCCTGAAGTGAATGCCAAACCAAATCTCAAATGACAATTGCAAACTAAATGTTAGTTAGTACCTCTGTCTCTTGATCCAAAGCCGCAATGCTGTAAGACAATGCAAATGAAACAGCATGTAAATTCTTTATGCACCTTTGACTCTGACATTCAATAAATCACATATCCTACAAACTCTTTCAGCAGGCAGATCACAATGTGGGAGCTTAACCAGTCCACAGTGACAGAATTCATTCTACTGGGCTTCAGCTCCAACCCTAGGACCAGTCCTCTGCTCTTCACCTTCTTTTTAGTCTTTTACATGTTGATCCTTGTGAGCAACAGCCTCCTTATCACACTAATCCAGCAGGACTCTCGCCTCCACACACCCATGTACTTTTTCATCAGCGTCCTCTCCATGCTGGATGTATGCTACACCACCACCACGGTGCCCCAGATGCTGGTGCATCTTCTCAGCAAGAGGAGAGCCATCTCTTTTTCTAGGTGTGTGGCCCAGATGTACATCTTCCTCCTCTTTGGTGTCACTGAGTCTTGGCTTTTCTCCATCATGTCCATGGACAGGTATGTAGCCATCTGCCACCCTCTCAGGTACAAGGTCATCATGAGCCGTGGAATGTGTCTTCTCATGGTGGGTATCTGTGCTGCTTATGGTGTGGTTGGTGGCCTGTGCTACACCTTCTTTGCTATGCGTTTGCCCTACTGTGGTCCTAACGAAATCGATCACTACTTCTGTGAGGTTCCTGCCATTCTGAAGCTGGCCTGTGCAGACACGTTCCTCAATGACCTGGTGGACTTCATCACGGGCTTTAATGTCATTGTGGTGCCTCTCTCCCTGATTGTCATTGTCTATGCCAACATCTTTGCCACCATTGTGAAGATCCGCTCAGCCCAGGGCCGAATCAAGGCCTTCTCCACCTGTGCCTCCCACATCACTGTGGTCACCATGTTTGCCATTCCGTGTATCATCATGTACATGAGCCCTGGCTCTGGTTCCTTATCGAACAGTGGCAAGAAAATGGCCCTTTTCTATAACGTTGCCACAGCCTTCCTCAACCCCGTCATCTACAGTCTAAGGAACAAGGATGTGAAACTAGCTTTCCTCAAGGTGATGGGCTGGAGCAGAGCTGCGGAGTGAGGCTTTAAAGCTAAAGACTCGAGGGGCTCAACAAAGCAGGACTTGCAGTTAGCAGCCCCCTGAGAGCTCCACCAGGAGCAGGAAAGGCTGGACTCTATAAAGACCACTCCTGCCCACGGTGGAGAGGGATAGGGTGCCCAGACTCCTGAAGCGCATGTGGTGATATTCTCTGAGACAGAGATGATGCTGAAGGTAGGGTGTAGAGCCTGGATTTTAGTGCCAGACAGACCAAGATGAAAGACTTGGTTTTACCAATTACTAGGGATGTGAATTTCCAGAAGTCACGTGACTACACTGAGGTTTGTGACTCTTTTTACTGAAAAGTTGTGATGACCAAATAAAATGATATTGAAAACACAGCCAGACATTCAGTATGATTCCAATTAATCTGTTAGTCTTCTTTGCCTTAGCTAGTTCTATTGGACTGATTTTTCATGGTCTCTTGCTATTGTTTAAGAAATATTTCACCTAATGGTCACCACCAACAATCCTGTCTTCTAGATCTGATATTCTATCCTCACGTTGGTTGACTCTACTGCATATACTTTCAAAAGAATTTTTAATGTCCTGGGTTTCTGTTTGATTCTACTTTCTGGAATCGTGTTCTTTTCTGTGTTGGACATTTATGGTTTCTGTATCTTTACTAAGCCCCTCTATTTTTAAAATGTATCTCTTCTGGGTTAATTAATCATTTCCTTCATTATGATCAGCATCTCTTTAACTATCTCTATAATTATTTGTATTGTGTAATTATTTCTGCTTTGAATTTTTCAAGGGTCTTAGTCATCGCTTTGTTATTCCCCCTGCTGCCATTTTAGAAAATTTCAGCCAGAGTAGCATGGATCAAACCCATGCTCAGTTTTCTCTAAGTCTCATTTCTGCCTAATTATTAAGTATTTCGCCGTGTGCCTTGAACTCACAGGAGACTAGAACTTAATGCAAAAGTTCTAGTTATGTTCCCTTCCCCTGTGTACTACATTTGGCGCCCAACGTGGATTTAAATTCGATCTACTGATAAATTCGCTTGTGAGACAAACTCAGAGTACAAGAGACAGCACACGGATCTCCCAGGACGATTCCAGACGCGGACACGGGACATTCCTGAAGTTCTCAGTTTGAAGATGTGTCACTGGAAGAACAGCACATCCTGGAACTATTATTGGCAAAACAAACAGTAGCATTCAGCTTCCCTGCGGTTTGCTTAATGATGCTGCTGGAATGAGTTTACATCACACACAGGAGATACATTGGACTTGTACCATTGGACTTGCACTGACACTGTGGCATTTTAAAGAATTGATGAGCAACGTGATACCATTTTGGAATCCAGGGCAGCAGCAGCAAGTCACAGCTCTCCGTTAACCACACTATCAGGAGGGTAAATTTTGTAGACAGTGAAATCTATGACCTTGGCTGAGTTTTGAAAAGCACGTGTATCTGTGTAACTACACCACTTCCAGAAGGTTACCAAGAAGTTTCCTCATGCTTCTTCCCACCCAACCCCCCGCACATGAGGACCTGCATCAATCAGACGGTTGGCAAGCTCATCATGCCTGGGTATCAGCCCCTCAGAACCATGAGCCCTCTGTCCCCACCTACCAGGACCTCAGGACAGCCATTTGAGTCTCCCTTCAATAAACCTTCTTAATGTAAACATTAAGAAGCAGCTTCAGAAGAGATCCTACCCTTGTCCCATAATAATGAATGCTTAGAATGTTAGAGTCTCCACCCCTACAAAATAGCTCCTAAATGTGTCAAATCCAAAATGGCTTTCTTTTCCACACATGCCAAAAGCTGTAACAGATCTAAAATGGCTTCCTTTCCCATGTGCAGCAAAATAATAACCTCTGAGAAAACTCCCTAACCTGCCATCCAGACCAAGCCAATCTCAATCTGCCACAGTGCTTTTCCATCCCGAAGTTCCCATACAAACCCCACTCCCAAACCTCTCTCTTGCCATTGTTCACAGAGGCTGGAAGCTTTCACTTCCATTAAATCCTTGGCATGAGTGTTCCTGTTTTAGCTCATTTTCTTTTTCATACAGGAAGGTTATACATAGATTACCAGCAAATACTGCATCATATTCTACAAGAGTTTTAGCTTCCTCAACTTCTTTTTTTATCATTGGAGTCTCCTGGAACCAGTTCCCCATAACTATCAAGAGATGGCAGTGGACTCCAGAATCCCAGATGGAAAATTCCAAGATCAGGGAAGTTTCCTGATCGCAGCTCTCAAGAAGGAAGGGAAATAGAAAACACCAAAGCATTCAGTCCCTGGCCAAAGCAAAGAGCTGCATGAGATGGGGAGTTGCAATTCCGACACATTTCTAGACAGAGCAAAACTGAACAGTTATGAACAGCCCTTCTGACATCACAATTAATGTTTTTCTTCTTCCCAGAGAAGGACTGTAAAACGGAGTTTTATTTTCAGTCTGCCTCTAACCACCCAAACCCTAGTGCTGATGAAGTTGGTAATTTCTCCAGGAACTGACAAGTCTTTTTTCAGAAGTTTTAATAAAATCTTAGATGTTAAAGTGTGTCACATGCAGAAACAATAAGTCAGTATGTCTTTGACACTCAAAGTACCAAAGTCAGATATGTTGTCAAGGGTTCTAAGTGCACGTTCTATACACAGAGTTCACAAGAACTGTCAGCAAATACAATTAATGTAATTTTGAAGACATCTGAGTTTTTATCAGTTTCTTAGAAGGTGAAAGCAAAACAGAAGTGCTTTAAGACATCTACACAGATAAATGATGAGAACCAGGAAACTGTGGGATATTTCGGTAGCATCATTCAGCTGTCTGTATAAGGGAATGTCACAGGTTCCAGCCTGATTCAAGTCTGCACACAGCGTCACTGCTGGGGATGGATGTCTGCTCCATTCCATGTTATAGGGTAGCCATCGTTACGACATTCATCTTGGCCCAGGCTCTCTGATCATGCCTCCAAATGTGAAAACCATCCTCACAGTTGTCCTAAGCTAAGTACCTTGCATTGAATCAACTTCAAGTTTTAGCAAAATTTCAGCCTTTTAATATTGTCATTTTCCACAAAAAATTCGTATCATTGATATAATTTTGTGTCAAAGATGCTCTTTCATCTCTGATTTTATGTATCTAGTGAGAATAAATGGGTCTTATAAAAAAAAAAAAGAAAATTTCACTGAGTGGCTTTTGATTTCATTCATCTCAACACCCCCTAGACCCTGGAGTTGGCGATGAGGCGAATAGTTTGCTTCCCTGTTTTCTCATTCTATTTGGTTGTTATTTTCTGTTACTTATGGTGGACAGCTTGATTACTAGTACGGAGACCTCTTTAGGCACCAACTACTTTTCAGAGCTGACTTCTACATGTAGCTGACTTTCAGCCTTGAATATGTTCCAGGATATTACCTCTTCTGTTTAGTAGGAATGAGAGGTTGCAGTCTGCTTGGCCTACAACTCAGTTCTTTGGTACTGGACTGTGGTACTGCTTAGGATACCCAGAAAATCTAGGTATTGGCATACAAGGAAGATCAATTGATCACAACTATGTTCCCTTGGCTAAAGTAGTATGATTGGCATTAATAATACCATGCAGGATAAACTGGATTATGACAGACTATAATAACTTATACTTCATCACCTTTAACCATAGGTACAAAATCTATAGGCATATAACAAAATCTAGGACCAATCAAAAAAGTTACATAAAGTTAATATCCACTCAAAAGAGAAATTATAGTCCACGGCCATACCACCCTGAATATGCCCAATCTCATCTGATCTCAGAAACTAAGCACAATCTGGTCTGGTTAGTACTTGAATGGGAAAAAAGAAATTTTACCCCCTTTCTCCACAGAGCAAAATTCAGCCATAATAAAATATAATCTATTAACTACATATAGATGCATAGGGGTAAATCATATGAGTATGAAAATATAAGAAAACAAAATATATAGATTATAAAAAACATAAAGTAATGGAAGATGTTTGCAAGGCAGACACTGAAACCACTGAGCTAAATCCCCAGCCCCTAGTAATGGAAGATGTTAA
Organism: Petromus typicus; assembly: GCA_004026965.1. Classification (NCBI taxonomy): domain Eukaryota; kingdom Metazoa; phylum Chordata; class Mammalia; order Rodentia; family Petromuridae; genus Petromus; species Petromus typicus. Next base: position 5,174 of record PVIR01048843.1, read on the forward strand.
GGAGAAAAAACGGTAAGATGGGTGTAAGGGGCTCTTTGAAGGTGTAAAGGAAAATTAGTGGCATGAGATAAGAATAACAAAGGCTGAGGATTTTCTCAGTGGTTCCAGTGTCTGCAAGTGAAGGTCCCAAGTTTGATTCCCAGAACCGCCCAGCAAAATCCTCCCAAAACAAAAATAACAACACTCAAAACATATAGGATAATAGTAATAGGGAAGACAAACTAGAAAAAAGGATAAATAATAGGGATAGAGATGAAACTAAAGGAAAACAAAATAAGAAAAAATACTAAGGGAATAAGTTGAAAGAGAGGAGTGAGAAAAGAAAGAGAATAAAAGGAGAGTCTGTTCAAATAAATAAAACAAAGTGTTATTTAAAGGAGGGAGATAAGAAAATGGGTGGCAAAACTCTGACCTTCACTAAGAGAAAATTAAAAAGTAAAAATTCCAAAACATGACAAATAAGGAGAAAAAAACTGGGTGAAATGAATGGAGAAGAAAAGTAAGAAAAAAGTTCCTGTGTACTTTTGGAGGAATATCTTCTCCCAGGGCCAGTAATCTTCGACTTTCCAAGTCTCATTCCTCTGCCCCTCTTGCTGGTTGCCCAGTCTGTGTGGAGGTCACTCGACTCAGGGACCCTTCTCCGTGTTCCCACGGGTGGCAGCACTTCAAGCTGCTGTGTTGGACCAGGCAAGGTGTGAGTTCTGAGGCCCCGGGTATGGGTTCCCGCTGGCAGGAATGGACTCTGGTTACTCAAGGTACAGTGCAGAATCAGAGGGAGGCTCGTGTTGTCTCAGGGAGCCCAGAGGTGAACCAGCTGTGTCCACGACTCACATGGGGAGACTTTGCCAGGACCCGGAAGGGTGAAAGGTACTGGGTTGTGTCTCACAGGGACCCAGAGCACCAGGTGAAGCAGGCAGACCCTTAACCTTTGCTGGAGACCAGACAGAGAACTGACCCACTGTGTCAGGCAGACACTGCCTGGGACTCTGGTGGAACGCAGGGTGGAGACGCCAGTGTGTCCTGCGTGGAGACAGCAGATGCCTGGACGCCTCCATGGCTCAGCCAAGTGGGCAGAGACTCATACACGAATGGAGTTCTCCTCCAGGGTAGACCCAGGCTGCCGGCCACTGGTGCTGGTTATCGAACCTCTGACAGGTCTGGGGTTCAGCAGGCCAGTGAGACCTGACTGCAGGTTCAACTGAGCCTCGGGTGCTGAGTACAGACTCAAACTGGATCAATGCTACCACTTAGGCTGAATGAATGTCCCTGTTGGGGGAGATAAACTACAGGTTCCCAGACTGACCCCGGAGTGCTTAGGACCCAATATCGTAGACTCTTGACAGAAGCAGTGATCACTTATTTACCTGTCCCATCTGAGACCAGGCAGGTAAGGGGGGAACCACTCCCACCCCTGATCACTCGCCCCTTGTGTGTGCCAGTGGAATAAAATCATTAAGATCCTGCTGAGAAGAATTCTTCTTTACCAGATATCAGGAGTTCTGACAAAAATTGTAATTTAATAGGTGTAACAATTGTGTTGTTGTGTCGCATTGCTGCAACCATAGACAAATGTCATTGAGTAAAATTCAGAAACAGATGCTGGAGTTTTTTGTTGGCAAGTTTTTGTTATTAATTCATTTTTAAAAATTATCTTTATTGGTACATTAAATATACACATCATGATTGCACTCCATAATGGGGATTTGTAGCAGTATAAGACACAACTTAATTCTCATTTTTTCCCCTAGCCCTACCCACCCTACCACCCCCCATATACATAAAATTTGTTTCCTTACTTTTTTGTTACAATCTCAACATTTTCCCCCTTCACCCTATTTACATTGAGCATTTTCTATTTCACAATATATAACATACAATGCTAGGACTCATTACATCTTTATTTTCTCATACCAGAGAAAAGATGTGATATGTACCTATCTGTGTCTTATTTATTTCACTTATGAGGATATCCTCAAGGTATGTCCATTTAAGTAGAAATGATTCAAACTTATCATTTTTTATGGCAGAGTAGTACTCCATTCTGTAGAAGAACCACAGCTTTTTTATCCAGTTATTAATTCATTTTTAATACTTGTGATGGTTAATTCCACGTGTCAGTTTGACTTGGTTAAAATATACACTTATGGCCAGGTGTGGTGGCACTTGTTTGTAATTCTAGCTCTCAAGAGGCTGAGTGAGGCAGGAGAATCACAAGTTCAAGGCCAGCCTACACTGTGTATTAAGACCTTGTCTCAAAAAACAAAACAAAACTAAAATAAAATATACACATAGCCAGCAGATCACTACTTTGGGGTATGTCCGGGAGGGTGTTTCTGGAAGATTAGAATATGAACCAATTGGCAGAGTAAAGAAGATCTGCCCTCAGCAATGTTGGTGGACACCATCCCATCCATTCAGAGCCCAAGTGTAACAAAAGCCATGGAACAATGCATTCTTTTTCTCTCTTCTGGGCCAGGACATCCCAGTCTTCCTCCCACGCACGGTGCATCTCCTGATTCTTTCATCTTTGAACTCTAGGACTTACACCAATGTCTCTTCTCCTCTCCTGATGGCAAAAGCCAATGAGAGAGAGAGGGAGAGAGAGAGAAACAGAGACAGACAGAGGAGAGAGAGAGAGACAGACACAGACACAGAGAAGAGAGAAGCCTGCTGTTTACCTGCCACCTTTTGGGGCTTTTCTATATATCTCTTTTTGTTTATTTCTAGTTTAATTCCATTATATTTAAATTGATACAGACTGTGAGGTTTCAATCTTTTGAAATTTTTTGGCCCTATGCAGGATATTTGTTGGTGAATGTTCCATATGCATTTGAGACAATTCATTTTGTTAGGTGTAGTAATTATTTCAAAGGGATTGGTATTGTTCAGGTCTTCTATATAAAACCTTGCTGATTTTAAACCTGATGTTCTGTTTTACTATGTAAGGAGTATAAATGCCACTACCATTTTGAATTTGCCCATTTTTCACCTTCATTTTGTCAGTTTTTACTTCACACACTGAACACATGACATTTACAATGGTGTTTTAAGAGTTATGAAGGGCACTGGGTGAAATCTCTAACAATATGTAAAATAAATCGAGTGATGCTCAGGGCCCAAAGGAACAGAATGCAAAAGAAAATCTTTTCAAAAAGAATTTGTGTAAATACCATATCTTTTCTTTGGTATAAGCAACTGAAGATATGAGTTCTAGAGGGTATGCTAGATACTGTGAAGTAGAAAATATTCAAATGGTAAAGGGAGGTAGAGATATATAATGTGGGGGGAAATAAGATGTTAAAAAAAGGAAACAAAGCTTATGTATATAAAGAGCTGGAGTGGGCAGGGAAATGAGAAAAATGAAAATTGTCATGTCATGTACTGGTACAAATTTTCAATGTTGATTGTAATCATGATGTGTGTATAAAATGTACCAATAAAATCAATTATTTTTTTAAAAAAATAATTTTGGAGAAGACTGAAAGATAGATGGCATTGCCTACAATCTACTTATACTTGAAATTTCCTCTGCCCCAGTACAAAAGCAAATATGAAGATCTAAGCATGGCTCCTAAGCAGAGTTACCACAGGTATTGTCAAGTGCTGTAAAGCATCCTTCCCATTGTGGCGTGATCCACCCCAAGTCATTAAGTTCTCTTCTCTAGGGTCAGTGCTACATGTGGAATGCCTCTTGCTAAGTTTATCTTCTCCTTGGACCCTTAGAAGATATGGAACTGAGTCTCTGGTTGTGCAAAAGTTTTCCTACTGTATCCACTCCAGAGCTGAGTGTTTCCCTATGAGATCATCCTAAACTGAAAGGTAACCTGTTTCTTCTTTGAGAAAAGGACAGAGGGTGTGAAGAGCTTTGTTTGATGAATTGTCTGAAAGCTGTTAACAATTATGTCTAGGGCCAGGGATTTAGCTCAGTGGTTCCAGTGCCTCCCTTGACAGTGCAAAGTCCCAGGTTCGATCCCAGTAACCACATAACACAATGCCAGGCATGGTGGCTCACACCTGTAATCCCAGAACTTGGGGGCAGAGGCAGGAGAATTGCTGTTCAAGTTCAAGGCTTGCCTGGGCTACATAGTGAGCTCAGAGCCAGCCTGAACTACAAAAAGCAAGACCTTGTCTAAAAAAAAAAAATACAAACCCCCCAAGACAAAAAAAACCCCTCCCAATTATGTCTAGATATAACTAACAATTACTATGGAGCATTTGAAGTTCTTGGAGTCAGAATGGGGATTTTCAGATTATTCAGTACCACAGAAGGAAAGAATATATGTGATGGGAGAAATGATAAAATGGAGGGGAATTCTAATATCCTGTATTAAGCAAGATACATTCCAATTCCATCTGATACTGGGATTCAGTTTAGTAGATGGGAGAGTCCTCTAATGTTAAAATCAACGAATGCACATCTGTGTTTTTCTTGACTGACGACCCACCTTTACGTCTCAGAAGAAGCTCACACTTAACATTTCCTGAGAGAAACTCATTAGAGAAACTCATCCACTCAAAGCCCTTCCTCTCCCACCCAGGCTTCCCACTTCAATAAATGGCACCACTGTCCACCCTGCAGCCCAGAACATCTAATGCTGCACATTCATCCCCTTTTATTCTTTTCAAGCTCTTTTCCATCTCTATTTTACCTGGACAATAAAGCCTAATAATCTCTCATTGAGAATATTTTAGCAACTTCCAATCGGCCTTCCTCCCATCAAAATTATTATGTTCAATGGTAACCAAACCTTTGAAAACACCTATCTGGTCACCCTGTTGGGATATTGGTGAATAGTTCAGAATTCTCTCTGGGGAAATTCCAATACCTGATTTTAGAACTGTCCAATTTCTTCAGTATAAATAGCCTTACCATGACCAATTTCAAACTACCAATGGGGTATTACCAAACAGACAGTTGGGAACACAATTTAAAAATGATCACGTCTGGCTGTCATGAGCCAGCTTCAACATCCCAGTAAACCATGTCACTGTCTCAAATAATAAATTTCAGGGGTTGCTTGCTGCCGCTGATTGGTATAGAATATAATCCTTTCAGGGCCGGGGAGTTAGCTCAGTGGTTCCGGCGCCTGTCTTGCAAGCGCAAGGGCCCGGGTTCGATTCCCCAGTAACCACATAACAATACTGGGTGTGGAGACCCACACCCAGCAGCAACCAGTACCACATACCACAGTGCCGGGCGTGGTGGCTCACGCCTGTCATCCCAGCACTCGGGAGGCAGAGGCAGGAGGATTGT
>PVIR01048923.1:0-10016 GCA_004026965.1 Petromus typicus
CACCAAGCACCTTCATAAAGGCCGTGACCCCACAACCGCCTCCCACGGGCCCCACGGCTTAGCACCATTGCATGGGATTTAAATCTCAGCACTGAGTTTGGGGAGACACACATTTGGATCATGACATTACTGAAATTCTTTTTCTTACCATAAAGGTATATAGTCTTTAATACTAACCATCCTAAAATGAATTTGGAAAGCACAAAGATGTTGAGTCTTTTTTCTCAGTTCTGCTTTGCTCCGTGTGTGCAGTCTGGTCCCACATATATATGAAACTGTTTTGTGCCAGAATTCTTTTTTCCTTTCCTTAATCACTATATACCTAGAAATCAGTGAGAATAGAGGATAAGAAAAATGTCCCTGGAATAAATGAAGTGAAGGCTCAGATCAGACTGCCATCCAGATATATTATCAGACAACTTCCAACAAGTGGTTTTTATAAAGTCACTGTCATGACACTTGCAGATTAGCAGTTTTGATAACTATTTTTAAATAGGAGGAAAAAAAGAGTAATGAGGAAATAGGTGCTTGATTATTCGGCAAGTTCTCAGGAACCGGCCCACATATGGGTGGACTCACCCACTTCTGGGTTTGATGCGTGGGATGAGAATTTCTCTTCCTCTACTTGATAGAAATAAACGCATATTCACTGAGAATATCAGTTCCTCACTTGACCACCATCGCCCCAGCAGCGAGCAGGACAGGAGGGGTCGCTTCAACCTGCAGCGAAAGGGTTCTGAGTCATTTCCTCACAGCGCAGGGATACACTGGCCAAAGGAGCCTTCGCACTTTAGTCCGCTTAGCAAAGAGGCGTCCCCCCAAGAAGGCAGTAGAGTCCCTGCTGGTGTTCGCCTCAGTCTTTCCAGTTCTTCAGAGTCCGGGGCTCAGCGTCTTTATTCTATTTCCATAGTTTTTCTCCAAATAGATTTAACCAAGTTTTGCCTCTGTGTGGTAGACTGTACCCTCAAATAAGAGTATCTTTGAAAGGATTCTCAGCTCGCCCGTGTTCTTACAGTAGCTCATACTTTTTAAGTATCTCGGTTTGGTAATGCAGTGGGCTAATCATAACAGCTTACTTTGACTGGATCAGTGGGGCAATCCTATGATGATGTTGGGTTTGCTTCACCATAATCCCTATTATCCTTAGGGTAGGGCCAATTAGGAGAGTGTCAATTTTTTATTTGCAAATGTCCACATAAGTAGAGTAATAAACATGAAATATAATGTTAAAAACACAATTAACGCTCAGAAAGCAGGTTGGAACAGGGGGAAGCTTTGGCCTCTGATAAAGATTCTTAATCTATTTAGAGTATATTTTAACTCTGTGACCTATGACAGGTAAGTTTCTTTCTTCATTTCTCAGATTAGGGCTGGTGGTTGTTATGACTGCTTCCGAGAATTATTATGAGAATTAAACTGTTTCTTAATATAAAGTAAATGCTAGATGGGTGATAGTTCTTGCTAGTTATAAATAAAATACTTACAACTCAAATAGGTCAATAATTGTATCATCAAAAACTTGCCTTTTCAAAGTATAAAAGAAAATGTTCCTCTGTCTTTAGACATCAATTGCAGAGTCTTATTCTATACTTTTTTGGCCATAAGGTCTTTTTCAAAGATATGATAACCAACATGATAAAGAAGATAGGAGCAAAGATTATTTCATTATTTTCTCATGTGAAATAAGGTGTTTTTTTGTTTTGTTTTACAGAATTGACAGATGTCTAAAAGGTAACAATTTTCTTGCTCCTTCTTAATCTTTGGATAGGAATTGTTGCTCTATTTCCTCAGCTCTTAGCTAGAGTGGAAATACCACCAGGGGGATACCACAGAAAGTGAACTGTACCACTATGGCTCCTAATACTTTGCATGGAACATTTCTTGTACTCTCAAGAACGAATGAGGTGGCTCCCTTCTCAGTACTTCCTCCTTCCTCGGGGATTGTGGGTTTTGAACTCGTATCTACTGGATTACAAGAACTTGACGAGTCAGCCCTAAGGAGGAACAAAGTAGTAAGTTGTGGACAGCAAGTACTTCGAGTTCCTCTTCCGTCTACTGAACTACTTCCGGGGGGTCACATTTATAGAAGGAATAGCCTAATCAATATATAGTAGGCTTCATTCCTTTCACCACCAAACTTTCACAGATCCCTAGTTCCTTGACTCCTGGGGAACTTCTGGTAACAAAGATAAGGGGGGTCCTTTCAATATGATAGCACTAATTCTAGACTGAAAAGCTTGTGCTAAAATTTCAAATGAATGAAGAAACAAAGAATGAGCAGCATTTAGACCCATGTATTCATTGATCTAGAGTGTACTGGAATATAATACACATCAAATCTAGTTTTCTTAAGAATTCCTCCTGCTCACCCTCCAAATGGTTACATTCCTTTAATAAGGCCCCATAACCCATCATTTCTCTTCAGTAGCAGCTGTGAGAACAATCACTCTCATTTGATTAGCATCTCAGGTTTATGTACCTTGTTAAAATTCAAGCTATTTGATTGAAATGAAAGGGGAATTATTGCAAAGATGCCAGTGTTTGTCCTGGATGAAAAGAAGACTAATGTGGTAGGCTTCTGGGCAGGCTGGGACCAGGACAGCTTTGTGAACCAAAACAGCCAGCGCTTGTCTGTCTTTACCTGTCTGAAATGATGTGCCTGCAGGTAACTTCTGAAAATCCTTGGCCCCTGTTTCTCTTATCCTTCATCAGATTAATGAAAATGAGCAACCAGGAGGTGAAGGAACAGAACTAGCTTCACCTGCGCTACAGTCATGTGGGTAAGTGATGACAGAAAGAAGGTCTTAGCGACAAATTCCAAGTCTCATTACAAATTCCATGAGAAATAGAATGTGTGTGTGTGTGTGTGTGTGTGTGCGCGTGCACGCACATATGTGCATGCACACATATGCTTCATGGATGTCTATTGAAGGAAAGCAGATATATATTAAGAAGGACATTCAATAAAACTTTCTGAAATAAATTAACAACGCAGTTATAGCAGAACAGAGATGTCATTATTCATTGCACATCAAAAACTACATATGTGTAGTTTTTTGTACTTGAAACAGCTCCTCACTGGATGGCTGAGGATATACAATTAACAAAGTTATATTTACACTATGTATTAATTTATTGCACTTCTTAAAATTCATATTCACCTTAAAATTGAATTTAACAGTCCTCTGATATTTTACTGTGAGTGTATTCTTCAGAACTTTTTTTTCTGGCACTGGAAATTTGAGAAATGATTTTCAGGAAAGGATAAATGAAAATGATCAAGTTTGGAATGAATAGTAAATACAAAAACCAGCAACAATAAAACATGTTCTTTTTGCCGAGAGGCAGCTGATATAACAAATACTTTAGGCTTATGGTTTTGCAGCCTGAATATCAAAGCATTATTCATAAACGACCAATGACTTTCTTTTGACTCAAAATATAATTGTTCCTGAGTTAATAATATTCCAATTATTTTTCTGGTGTAATTATTCCCAGTGGACATAGTCTTGTCACATCAGGGGATATTTTGCCTATTCTGATTTGGTCATTGGTGAATCTCACTTCCATCAAGACTTGTCAGAGCTGCGCAAAGAAGATGGGCCCGTGCCTGGATGTATTTAACACCCCTGGCGTTTCACCCTGAAGATCCTTGGCCCCAGTGTACTGGCATTTACTGGAACACTAACTCCATGGAAGCAGGAAGTTTTCTATATATAGCCTGTGTGAAATAATGATATATATGTACTTATATGGGATAAATACTTGTTGAACAGATAGTTAAAGTAATAAATGAAATTCCACATTAGGAATTGGATACTGACCAGACATATCATAGACAGTCTGTGAATAATAAGAATACTAATAGGGGGAGTCTGGCCATTTGCAAATGTTAATTATTTGCCCTGAGTCCAAACGAAATTCTGCCAAATGAATCAGATAAATGATTTTAGAACAAGGGCTTCTGCTCTGAAAAGTTTACATTCAGCAGTGCTAGAATCTCCTCCCACCAGATGGAGATCACAGACCTTTGTAGTTCATGGAACCCAAACAGGCCTCCGTCCTGACCCCACAGATGAGGAATCTTGCTTGAGGTCCTGGTTAGAGTGTTTGTGGTAAAGAAGAACTGAAATTCAGGTTTTCTTACATGTATCCAAAGCTCTTTGCTCCCCTTATGACTGAGATATTGCCTCATCTAAAGGATCAATTAACACATTTTTTTTCCCTGCTAGCTGTTCTTTATTAAAGAAAATTAAACAATTGGTTTTTATTAAAGTTAAGCAGTTATAGGTTCACCAGTGGTTACTATGGTGAACTTTTGAATATGAATGATTTTTTTTTAACTCCTTTTAACAACTCTGTAAACAAAGAAAAATAAAACCTATGTCTACTGTGAGTGAAAGAATGAAAGCTAAGGGTTAATGTGTTTCATGAGTATACTAAAGGTCTCACTACTTCCTGGAAGGATGATAGATTATAAATCTGAGGAACAGGTTCTCATGTCAAATTTCCTCTCCATGTACTATGAAACCTAAAGACTTTTGACATAAATTTTTATACTTTTAAGTTATCTGAGCATTCCCCAATCCACTAGTAAACAGAGCTACTGATCTGAGTATTCAATTATTTGAATTAACTAGTTTTTTGAGCCTTGTAAACATACTTTTTTCTAACTTTACAAAGACAACTTTCTTTAGCCTATTTATGAGATACTTTCTGCCTAGTCTCTTATCAACCCTGTAAGTTCCCTACAAGGTTCCCAGTTTCCACCTCTACTGTGAGTGAAATACACCGGACTTCCTATTGGACATTGATGTATGTAATCTTCATTCTTTAGACATCCCTGTATGGCTTGTGGGCTAATTGTCATATACATTCTTTTCTTACTGCATTCACTGGATGTTTTCCCAGGAGAGGAGAGTTTACTGGGGCTGGGTAAAGCTTTGCACAAAGCAAACCTTCTGGAAAATTGGCCTTTGGAGTGAGGTCGTAGGTGCTTGTAGCCCAGAGCCCATTCCCTCTCCTGAAGCCTTTACATAAGTATTACTAAGATGTATTCCAGGTGACAAGGTGCAGCTTATGTTTCCTCCTTTTCCTCTCCATAGCCGAGAGCAGTAATGGCGAAACTAGGCGCCTATGCCACAGCAGGCGTAGAGCCCTCCCTGTCACCTTGCCAGCCAAGCCACGCAGCAGCTGAGCATTGGGTACCAGGGCATAGGAGGGCCCCCTGTGGGCTGGGAAAGGAGGAATGGCCAGCTGTTTGTATCTTTGAAGGCTCTGTACTGTGTTTTAAGGTAAAAGACGGTAGTATAGGAGTGTTTGTTGTGAACTAAAACCTCAGTAATCAGTTTATTTATACTCCTGGCACTTTGCAATAAAGAAGTATGTTCTATGTTGTCATATAGGTTCACTTTCCTCTCTAAAAGGTTTGTCACCCCTGTCCTGGAAGTACCCTAATGTCCCAAGGACTTCAGGCCTATTGGCCTCAGAGGGCGTATGGTGTTACAAGTGTAAATTCTTTGATGTCTTAAAGATATAACTAATCAGTTGTATTGAATGCAACCTTAATAAATGGGAAACAGCACAAATGGCCAAATTAAGAGATTTTCACAGTTTTTTCCCAAGCACAGGAAATCCTGTTCATCAATCCCTGCAACTGGAAAGCCTTGCTTTTTGTTGTTGGCACTGATGGCTTTTTTTTTTTTTGATCTTTAGGAAACACAGGTAAAACTTTTGAACTTTTTCTCAATTTCAAGAGTATAGATTTTTAGTATTAGTTTAAACTTTTTCATAATCTCTTCAGATGAAGAAATCTCTCACTTTGTATGCATTTATTTAGGCAATTACTGGCATGAAAGTATTACATTGAAGAGACTTTCAACTGACTTTTTGGGTTCAAAACTGCATTCTAAATTCTGTGCAGAAAAACAAACATTTAAAAGGTCCATGTGCATAATTTGTACTTACTACAAAAATATGATGAATAAGATACTAGTTTATCTTGAATTTTAAATCGATAATGATATTTAAATATTCTGAAGAGGTACAATATTTAACACTTAGCTGTGACAGTCCAAAAACTAAAATTGTTTTTGAAGACAGGGATGCTAAAGTGGTAAATGAAAGGGAATTTGCATTTAAAAAACTCATTTATTCCTTATTTCTAGTGTGTGCAAGTCACACAGCAGATTTTGGGATCCATATGTGGCTGGAAGTGCACACAGAGGGAGGTTGACTTGGAGGTGCCCCTGTATTTCTATAAACATTTAACAAATTCCCTCTTAAGATAAAAGGTGAAAGAATTTTCTTCAAATTTAGAAAGATTAAGTCTTAAACTTCCATGTAAACAAAATTTACATAATATTCAGCAGATAATAAATATTAACGAATGCCCATAATTCATTACATTTGTGCTTTTGCTTTTAAAAAGCTAATAATACATACTTATACTGTGCTTTTGTTATTCTTCATTTCTTTATTCTTCCTACTCATATTCAAATCAGTAGTTATTTACTAGATTTGAAGAATTATTTGCTAGTTTTCATCATCCTCCTAAGATTCAGAGAAGTAAAAAGCTTTTGTATTTATTGTTCCAATGATCTCCACAAAAGTGACAAAATGGCCCAGGGATTTAGCTCAGTGGTCCCGGTGCCTGCCTTGCAAGCGCAAGGGCCTGGGTTCGATTCCCAGTAACCCCTCACAACAACGCTGGGTGTGGAGACTCAGGCCCACCAGCAATCAGAATCACATACCCCGGTGCTGGGCGTGGTGGCTCACGCCTGTAATCCCAGCACTCGAGAGGCAGAGACAGGAGGATTGCTATGAGTTTAAGGCTGAGCTCAGGGCCAGCCTGGACTACAAAAAAAGCAAGACCCTGTCTCAAAAAATGAAAAAAAGTGACAAATCTTACTATGTTGATTTTACTCTGATAGACTGATTTCCATAGGTCTTCTTTCAAATAATATGTGCCTCTAATTTTTAGTAAATATGTGCCTCCAATTTTTAGTAAATATTTAAGCAACATTATTGATGGGCTTTCCATAATTCTTTTTTAATAAATTTACTCATAATGTGCATGATTTATTATTGGTTTCCTCTTGCCCCAGATCACTGACTACACATCTTTTCACACAGAAGAATCCTGGCTGTTTTAGAAGAGGTTCATAATTAAGGTCCTCAGGGGTCACAAGTTTCATTGTAATGAAGGACATTTCTCTTTCAGTTAAGACAGCATCCCATGATCGGACTATCCACGTTCTGATTATAATTGATTTAAACCTTTTGGATATTCAGAGTATTTATGATGATATTAGAAAAGAAGAGTGGTAGGACAACTTATAATATAATGAAATATTTAAGTCCTGATTCTACCAATAAACAGCAAACTAAATAGCCATTCTTAACCTCAAATTATTCAGATTGGTGTAGGTTATACTATGTAACAAGCTTAACCTTATATGGACTTCAAATGAATAGGTCGCCAGGCATGGCCGTGTGTGTCTGCACCCCATCACTTCGGATGCCAGGAGGCCAGAGGACTGCCATGAGTTCAAGTCTAGCCTGGGTTACATAGTGAGCTGAAGAACAGCCAGAAGTCGTGTTTGTTGAGAGCTATCAGAGGTCCTTCAAAAGAGAGTTACAACAACCACTTTCTGGTACATTATATTACAGCCTCAAAAATAAAATAGAAGACAAACATGAGAATACCAATGGTGCACATTATTGCTATCCCACATAGGTAGGGTGCTGTCTAAATACTTAAAGGGATGAGAATCTAAGAGAAAGAGAGAGGATGCAGTGTCTGTACGGTGATCTTACAGAAGTAGCCATCAGAGGTGTGCAGTCCCTGCTCTCCACCCTTGGCCATCATAGCGGACTGCCTTTCTGGTGGCTCTCACGGTTAGGTGAGACACAGGACTAATTCATATCTTTAGAACTGTGCATAGTTCTGATATATGAAGGTAATCTTCCTCTAAAAGAAATAACAGTTCTTAAAATGTAAAATCATTCCAGAATGATAGAAATTTACAAGTGAAAGAGAACCTTACTTTGATCCCTTTCCTTTAAAAAATAAATGGATTGGGCTGAGTATTTAGTACAGTGGTTCTGCACCTGCCTTGCAAATGCAAGGTCCCAAGTATGATCCCTGGTAGCCACATACCACAATACCAGGTGTGGTGACTCATGCCCACCAGCAATGTACTGCACCAGTAATGTGTTCATGCATAGCAATGTGCTCACACCTGTAATCCCAGCACTTGGGTGGCAGAAGATTGCTGTGAGTTTGAGGCTTGCCTGGGCTATATAGTGAGCTCAAGCCAAGCCTAAACTACAAGTGAGACCCTGTCTAAATAAATACATAATTAAGGCTACAGAAATTATAAATGCATATAGGAAGTTTTAATAGGTACAGTATTATAACCAAATGTAATATTTGATCTTTGCTAGTTCTCCAATATCTAATTTTTAAAATATATTTTAAGAAGAACGTTGGAATATCCAAATTAAGACTCACACTCTTCTCTTATAGACATTATTCACACAGCACAAACATCTATTTTTATCTAGACATACTAGCTAGAGAGACAGAAAAACAAATATGTAAGCAGATAAATACAATACTTGAACTAAATAGACATATGTTGCAATGGTAATAAACATGGCTGTTAAAATTATAATTAATTGTGAGCCTACAGAAGGTAAATTTTGGTGTCTTACAAAGTAGTGTAACTACAGATAATAATGTATAGTATATTTTTAAAGCTACAGAAAAAACTTTTGAATATTTTTAGGATAAATAAGTTATCTTTGTGAAGATTAGACAAGTTAAAGGTTATATAATATATATCTATTAAAATAGCACAAGTAATTCATGATGTAGATTATGTACAACGTTGAAGTTTTTTATGTACTAGTTAAAATAAATCTTTTAAAAATTCAAAGCATAGTAGTAATTTATTTGAGAGACCAAATAAATTCTGCAATTGACCTATTAATAATCTGCTCACCAAGAGTATTGGTACAGCAGGAAGTAAGACAGAGCAGGGTGACATCATGATTGTACTCCACAATGGGAATTTGTACCAGTATATGATACAACTTAATCCTCATTTTTTCCCATACCCTACCCACCCTCCTATCCCCCCATATACATAAAATTTGTTTTCTTTCTTTTTTGTTATAATCTCATTATTTTCCCCCTCACTCTATTTCATTTTGAGTATTTTCTATTTCACAATATATAACATACAACTCTAGAACTCATTTATATCTTCATTTTCTCATACCAGAGAAAAGATGCGATATTTACCTATCTGTGACCTATTTATTTCACTTATAAGGATATCCTCAAGGTATGTCCATTTAAGTATAAATGATTCAAACTTATCATTTTTATGGCAGAGTAATATTCCATTCTGTAGAAGAACCACAGCTTTTTTTATCCATTCTCCAGCTGATGGACATTTTCGTTGTTTCCAGGATTTAGCAATCACAAACTGAGTTGCTATAAACATGGGTGCACATATGTCACTGTGATGAGTCTTTTAATTCTTGTGTGTATAGACCTAGCAGAGCATATCTCAGTGTTCTTACCACGGATTCAGGATAAGGGCAGGAGATTCTTGTTGACCACTGTGGGGCTGCTTCCATTTCTTCGTCTGCCACTCTGAGGGCAAAAACAATAACAAAACACACTAAAAGGGCATAAGTGGCAGTCAGTTAAGCCAATAGAAGTTAGGGTTGTGTTTTCGGTTTGACAGAGACGTGTGGAGGGCTGAATGACGCAGCTGAGGTGACCTGGGTGTTGGATGAAGAACAGGTGGGGCAGGATGGAGTGGAAAACGGTAGACCAGTAGGCGGCCACCGCAGCGATTCGGCGAACAGCGGTTCAACGCAGAGATACTGCGGTAAAATCAGCAGCGCCGCAGACGTGGACGTGGACGCGGTGGCGGAGGCCACGGCTCCTCGGGCCTCAGACGATGACCGCATAGGGAAGGGCGCAAGCTCGCCGCAGG
>PVIR01050101.1:0-10591 GCA_004026965.1 Petromus typicus
AAACAAGAACAGAAACAGAGCAGTGATTAATCATTTTGACATTGTGCAAGGTCGTGTGAGACAGTGATGATTTTCCCATGACCATAAAAATCCTTGTAGATCAGTGTGTTTTGTACACAACTTTTCTAAGGAAATGGATCTTTGCTATTTCTATAATCTTGTTCCCATAGATTTTATGTAAACATTAATTTATTTTTTTTGTACTTGCTGATGTATTTTTGCCAGGTGGCCATGTTAATTTTATTTCAGCTGAGACTATTATGTCTAATAAGGTGTTTTCTGCTTGTTATTTTTGCTTGGTGAGAAAGCACAGAACAGTTCACAGGGAAAAACAGAATAGTTTAGAAGGGAGAAAGAGGCTTGTTTTTACATACTGCTGGGCTAACTGCACGCCTCCTGGTGAAGCATACTCAACTCAGGTTCTAGGCCTGGGGAGCCTCAAGCCTCAAGCACAGGGGTCCTTCCGCCCGGGACCCCAGTCCCTATTTTGTCATGCCTTATTCGGCGGGGGCGTGGCAGATAGCATTTGTCTAACTTTTTATTTCTGCAAATAAATAAATCAATTGATTTAACAGAACATGTTCTGTTTTGCAAGCCTGCTAAGAAATTTTGATGATGAATTAACTGAATGCGTTATAGGATACCTTCAAAACATCCAGGCACAAAAGGGTGGTATTCATTGAGCATTTTAAGTTGGTATATTTTGCAATGCAGAATCTTTACCTTCATTGTGGGCAACTGGTACATCACATAATGATTATTTTGATACTTTTCCCAACTGTTCTCTCCTTACCCTGTTTTGTCTTTTCCATCTTCAAACAGTCAGTTTTTCCTTCTTCTCTCACCCCACCATGATTTACTGTATAATTTATAGTTTTTGGAGTTTCATGAGAGAAACTGTGTGACATTTCATATTTCATGCCTGAGCTATGAAGACCAAGCTATTTCTTCTGGCAAATGACATGATACTGTTCATCTTTTTGGCTGATTAGACAGCATATTTTATTTTCAGTGCTGGGAATTAACTGAAGGTCTTAGTACAAATTGATCCTTTATTTTTTATTTTGATGATTACTCAGGCTGAGCTTCAAGTCACCATCTTGTAGAATCTATTTCCCAGAGTGCTGGGCTTGCAAGAATGCTCCTAATGGACACATGAGCTAATTCCAGAGCTTTGCTGTTACAAATTGCCCTTCTGTGACTATGAATGTGCATGTATAATATTTTGATACTCTTTTGATAATATACCCATTAGGGTATACCTGAATATAACGGAGCTACTGTTTTTAATTTGGGGGGCATCTGTGTACTTAATGTCACAGTGTGTATACTTATTGTTCTACCAGATATATTAGGGATTGCCTTCTAAAAATTTTAAATCACAAATGGACTCAATTTTCTGGTGAGTCACTTGACAATATCTGTTACCATACTAGCATTCATTTCTACTTTGAATATTACTTTAAGATTAAAAATTTTTAAATACTTAATATCATATACATATATACATAAATAGATATCATAAAGATGGGTCTCTGTCAAAACTCAAAAGTTTATTCTTTTCATATACACCTATATACAATATCTAAATGCAACTTCATGCATTTTAAGAATTCAATTATCAGTTTATACATATTCAAGTTGTATAGATCTTTGGAGAATACTTATGACATTTAATTGAACTTGGCCTCATTCCTTTGATGGTCATGTTTCTGCTCACATCATGACTCATGATGAACAATCCTTTTCCTTGTGACTGCAAATTACCTTAGATTTCTCCAGTAATTTGTGTATTCTTCTTCTACTTTCTGGTTACCCCAGGCTTTTCCTGTATGGTAGACAAAGAAATATAAGATTTCATCATGTTATCACATAAAAATGTATAGATTCATTAGTTTCATGGTATAATATAAACAGGCCTGAGATATTCTGATAAATTTTCATATTCTATTTAATTAAACTGCACTGATGAGCAATAAACAACATTCTTTGATTATGTAAGTCAGAAAGAGGCATCATCCTCACCTATAGCTGCCATGCTCTTAAAGGTTTCCCCCATCACATCTCTGTAAAGCTTCTTTTGGGGTAGACTCAGCAAAGCCCACTCCTCTGTGGTGAAGTTCACAGCCACATCCTCAAAAGTCAAAGTCTCCTAAATGATCATACATACATTACTTAAAGAAAGGTTGAGACCCACAGCCTGGTATATCTCGAGTCCTCTCATAAAAAGTTCAAATGAAAACCTGGTGTGACACTGTGTATCAGTAATCCCAGCACTATTAATAATCAATATTTCACATACATGTGAGCCCACTGAATTCTATCTGGCATTTCTGGGATCCATTTGCCATTTTCACTACTAATAGTGCAGTCTCATTGAAAGTGGAATTTGAATAAGCATGTGCATTACAGATGCTTCTTGCTTCCAGCTTAGATGACAATGAATGTTATTTAGAAATTTATAGCATACAGTGTAACTATTTTTACAAAATTATGTTTTATGTGTTTGTAGTATAGTGTCATAACTAGGTGATACAGTATAGTTCTGGAAGATATCCTCTTTCTTTGGTAGGGAGTTTGAGATAAGATCTCACTTTGTATTTCAGACTGGCCTTGAACTTACTCTGCAGCTGAGACTGGGCTCAAGTACACACAGTCCTCCTTTATCAGTCTTGTAAGTGCTGGGATTACAGAGATGTGCCTCTACACATGACTTCAATTTTTCCATTTTAATTTATAAATTTATTTTAGTTTATTTTTATGGGCATGAACTCACTAGGTAGTCCAGGATAGCCTTAGCAATCCAGCCAATCCTGGTGGACCCTCCCAAATACAACTGTGTGTACCATACCCACCTCTGAGATTTTCCTTTCGTGGCTAATTACTCCATGATATATTGATTGTCAGTGCAGATGATGCATTTTATTTATCTTCTACATATACTCTCATAGAACTTCTTATCTCTGAAGGCAAGGTGACCACTTGGTGGCACTGAGTTATAAATAATGTGTAAAACTTTCCATATTTTCATTGTTATGTAATTTTTTAGATTTTCTTTGGAGTTACTGGCACATCACAATGACTTTTACATATGAAAAGAAAGTTAGAAATCTAGGTATTTACTGTCACCAGCATGGAAACCAGGGCTAACAATACAACTTGTGGGTTTGAGATTTGGAATTCCAAACATATTACATTTAACACAAATGGGTGTCTTCTCCAATTTCCTCTTGCTGGGACAAAATACTCTATATTCATAACATCACAGAGAAGACTTAATCCATCACTGTTAGGTTCATGATTATCAGGGCATCAGGCAGACGCAGAATGGCAAAAAACAGCATGATGGAAGAAAAGTAGCCAAGATGCAAGGAGAGAGAGAAAGCAAAATACAGAGAACAGAACACACTTTTCCATATGTCACTCCCAGTGACTCACTTCCATCCAAGTTCCAAATCCCGACAACACATTCAGTAACTGAACTCACCAGTCAGTCAATCCACTGATGAGTCTGTGACCCACAGCACCTAAACCACTTACACACACATGAGATATGCTGTTCCTGAGAGGAAAAGGACAAGACATTCAACACATCACAGTTCCATACTTCTGAGTCAGGTGTCTCTCTGCAACCCTACTAAAGCATATTTCACAGACAGGCATGACTGTAAGCACTAAGCTACCTAAGTAAGACAAGGTCTGGGCCATGGTGAAGTCACTTCACTGGGGTAGGATAAGAGGCTTAGGTCCCGGTTCCTGGAACATCCTCAATCTGAGGGCCAGGAAGGATCAAGGTCGTAGCACCGACAGTTGAACAAAGATAACACAGCTGATTAGGAAAGACCCAAGTCCTGCCAAGGCTGGTCCTCTCCAGACAATAAAATCAATAAGTATAAGACAACTAAAAACAACACAAAATCAGAATCAGTAGGGGCTGGAGTTTTAGCTCAGTGGTTCCAGCACCTGTCTTGCAAGCACAGGAACCCAGGTTCAATTCCCAGCAACCACATACAATACTGGGCTTGGAGACTCATGCCCAGCAGCAATCAGTACCACATATGACAGTGTCGGGCGTGGTGGCTCACGCCTGTAACCCCAGCACTGAGAGGAAGAGGCAGAAGGATTTCTGTGATGTGAGTTTGAGGCTGAGCTTAGGGTCAGCCTGAACTGCAAAGCGAGATACTATCTCAAAAAAAAAAAAAAATCAGAATCAGTAGACTGAGACAGTGAAGAAGCTGAAATTCAAACTCCCCTATATTACTTTGCATAATAGCTCATGACAGAGAAATAATATACAATCTTGTTAGCATATTAACACTAGTGTAATAACTTTATTAACTCCTTCAAATTTCTGAGGATCATTAAGCTGGTAAAACTCCATTTAGTGCTGTGATGTTAAAAAGTCAGAGAGCACCCACATAGCCAGCTGTGGTCACCTCTGGATGTAGTTAGATGAAACTAAAGAGATAAACAAGAAGTCAGCATATTATGTCTCTTCATCATAATCATGATTCTACTGAGGATTATGTGTGTATATGTTAAATATAAAGGCAATAATTCATGTTTAAATTAGTTTGACTTCTTCAGATGGAGTCCTTAAGTTTCTAAGAGTATAAAATCCTTATGAAACATTAAACAAAATGGAGCCTGCCTTGCAAGTGCAGGAGCCCAGGTTCATCCCCAGTAACCACACACAACAATGCTGGGTGTGGAGACTCACACCCACCAGCAATCAGAACCACACATCACAGTGCCAGGTGTGGTGGCTCAAACTTGTAATCCCAGCATTTGAGAAGCAGAGGCAGGAGGATTGCTGTGAGTTCAAGGCTGAGCTCAGGGCCAGCTTGAACTACAAAAGCAAGACCCTGTCAAAAAAAAAAAAAAGAATATTACAAACATATTCCTGAATTCACATACCACTCTTATTATGAGACTTAGCTTAACATTAAAAGAAGTCATTTTGTTAAAAACCTCCACTTTGTATCCTGTAATCTCCCTGTGAACCTGGTAACTTGTCTTCTTGGGAATTGTCCATCCAACTGATGCATGCAGCCACAGACTGTATGCTTGTAGAACATACTATCCTGTCGGCGACTGTTTGTGGTGTAGGGTTTGGGATCGCTGAAGACAGGAATGAACGGAGTCGGAATGGACAGACAAAACAAAAACAAAAACCTTCTTAATATCAACAGACAAAAAATATAATACTCTCAATTTGTTTCTTACATATGTGTTACTCATTACAATGTTTCCCTAACCAACAAACAATAAAATATATTAAACTTTCTTACCAAAACCACCTTTGTTACATCCTGTCACTTGATATAAAAAAAAACATATTAAAGTTGTGACTAATATATCTGACCTACTTAAAGACTGATATAAAAATTAAAATTACAAACATTAGGCTTTCCTACTCATAATAAAACTACTATAATAACAATAAACAATCCATTACCAAATTATGTTCAAAAATATAAAAATTCACTCAGATTTATTCCGCCTACTGGCGGCTACAAATATGCTCCTATTAAAAAAAAAAAAAAAAAAAAAAACCTAAACAAAATAAATCAATTCCCATTACGGCCTCCGCTTATGTCTCATATCCATATACTTTATTGATAAGACAAAAAAAATTTATAAACATCTCACAGACAATATCAGACTCATTTCATATAAAATATGTTAATTGTGTGTTAACTAATTATATTAATTCAAAATAAAATAAAATCTTGTCTATTATGATACTTATAAAATGTCCTTCATATGTGTTAATTCCTATAAACCTAAAAAATAATCCGTAGTTTGATCTACTATTAAATGCCATACTAAATGTCAATATATTTATATTACTCCTCACCCTTACAATGCCACTAATAATTGAGACAAAGTTAAGGCCCATTTACTAAAAGTCTAAAAAAATACCAATATTTCCTATGATATGACACTACTTCAACAAAACATAAAAACTATAAGTAAACAACACCTTGACACATAAGATCTAAATAATATATCCAATAAATTGACAAAAAATATAAAAAATATTAACCCCTTATCCTGGTGACTTTATATTATTATAGATATTGTTTTCTTACTTATAATAATAAGCTTAGTTTTTCCTTGTCTATTTCTTGTTGTCCTTACTTCTCTTCATACAACACAACGTGATCTTTTTAAACTTCGTTTAAAAAATAAAAAACCAAGAACTACCACGCCCCCGCCAAATAAGGCGTGACAAAATAGGGACTGGAGTCCCGGGCAGAAGACCCCTGTGCTTGAGGCTTGAGGCTCCCCAGGCCTAGAGCCTGAGTTAAATATGCTTCGCCAGGAGGCACACAGTTAGCCCAACAATATATAAAAACAAGCCGCTTTCTCCCTTCTAAACTATTCTGTTTTTCCCTGTGAACTGTTCTGTGCTTTCTCACCAAACAAAAATAACATAAACAAAAAACACCTTATTAGACATAATAGTCTCAGCTAAAATAAAATTAACATGGCCACCTGACAAAAATACATCAACAAGTACAAAAAAAATAAATTAATGTTTACATAAAATTTATAAAAACAAAGTTATAGAAATAACAAAGATCCATTTCTTTAAAAAAGTTATATACAAAACACACTAATCTACAAAGATTTTTATGGTCATAAAAAAATCATTACTGTCTCACACGACCTTACAATGTCAAAATGATTAATCACTACTCTGTTTCTGTTCTTATTTTTTCCTTAAACTTTTGTCAACCTATAACAATCACCCTTATTTTACAAAGCCAAAAAATTATATATAAAAAAAACCATAAAAAACCTAATAAATTGACAACAACATCACAACCTCTCTTATATTCATATGTTGTCTGTCCATTCCGACTCCGTTCATTCCTGTCTTCGGCGATCCCAAACCCTACACCACAAACAGTCGCCGACACTATCCTATAGTTACCGGTAATCTAAATGTGGCTATTGGCTTCTGTAATGACTCGCTTCTGCACTTCAATAATAGAATAATCTAATCACTTCTGCATAGAAACCTCTTGGTAACCGGTGGGGGGGGGAATAGATTTTGCCTTTAAATACTGTGTCCCTGTTTACTTCTGTGCCTTCCTCAATATGGAGGGATGACTCTCAGATAAGCAACAAATCTCTTGGTTGGACTTTAAGAGCATATCATGTTCTGAGAGATTTTTTGCTTGGTGGGACTTTGTCCCCAAAACCTTGTGCCCTGTGTGCTGAAACTGTCTCATTCCAAAGTGGTGAGGAAAATGTAAGCAACCGGGAGATTTAAATGGTGGAACATCTACACAATTAATATCCATCTTCATGGGGTAAAACTTCTTTGTTTGTACTGGATTAATTAGAAAAATATACAACAAATAGCATATTCATTGAAAGTTGACCTATGTGTCTCCCAAGTTTGAATTCAAAATTCAAACGTGTGTTTTTACTGAACACTAAGAAATTCTCCAACAGTAACAATACTTACACCATCCAGAGTTACCACAATTTTATCAAATTCAGAGCCCAGTTCTACCACACAGATCTGATTCCAGAAATCATAGTCTTGAAGTGATAAAATAGTAAAAAATAAAAAGATATATATTTATACTATTAAGGAAATTACAAAAATTTTTGGGTTTTTTCTACATTCCAGATATTACATGCTATTTTTTGAACTTTACAGAAACTTATGCAAAGGTAGAGGACTCCAAAGATTAATTTTACACTAGTTACCAAACCCTTTCAATGCACATAAATTACAACTTTCTGGACATAAATAAAGAGTTGATGATGTCTTTTCTCACCATACATTATGATATTATAAATAGAAACAATTGTAAATTTCCTGTCATACCTGGGTTTAGTCTTCCACCACTGGGTTTTGTATCCCCACCAATCTCATAAGTTGAGGCAGTCGCCACAATTTTACCCGCAGCTTGTACATCATAACTAAATAATACTAAAACATGAAAAATGGATGTAGGTCAGACCAAATGTCCTGAATTCAGTCAGAGGTATTCTTCCTGTGACACTAGGATAATGCTCTTTATCAAATTTTTTATCTCACAAAGGCCAAAGCAATTTTGTCTTTCTCTCATAAGACATAAGGTGAATGGAATAAACAGAAGTATATTAGCCTAATTTTAGCTGAATTTCACAGCATTTTCCCTGACTGTGACCTCTGAAATACATTCAACAAAAGGCAGCCTTAACAGACAAAATGGTAAATTATGGAGAAGTAACCTAAGAAGACACCCCCCCCAAAAAAAGAAAACAAAACACAAAATGCCATCCAGCAGTTACTAGGTAACATTTAAAAAAAAAAAAAACTCCTGGAGGATAAGGAAAGCTATAACATAATATAGATGGCGTTTTTAATACACTTAAGAAATATCCTGGAAAATTTCCCATATATGTGTAAAAAGTTAGAAATATTAATGAGTTACTAGAATATAAAATCTGAAGAAATATGCTCAGCAAGGTATGTCCTTTTTAAATTCCAAATAGCTTAAGAAGTTTGTTCAAAGCAGTCACAGAAAAACAATCAATCACATATAAAGATAGACTCATTTGGATTACAGCAAACTTCTCAACATAAAACATAAAGCTAGAAGAGCTTGGAGTCAAGTTTTCAAGTGCAGAGTATAAATAACTTCCAACCTAGTTTAACATACTATTGCTTTTCTTAAAACTGCCTTGAGAAATAAGCATATTTCTCAATAACCAAAGCAAGACTTTATGACTACAGAACCAGCACTCAAGAAAATACTTAAGAATATTCTGTTCAGAAATGACAAATACAATAAAACTAAAAACCTAATGAAACGAAAAAAGCAAGCAATTTCAATAGACACATAGTAACAAAAAAAGATAGGGGGAAAAAAGAATCACCAACAAAGATGAGTAAATGATAGTAAAAAAAATCACCACATAGTGGAAATATCTATGTTAACTGCCTCAATCCATCAATTAAAAGACAGATTTTCAAACTGGATAAAAAAGAACAAAACTGAATTTAAGAGTCTTTTGCATGAAAGAATTTCATCTAAACTAGAGATACTCATGGAATAAAAACCAAAACGTGGAAAAGAATATTTCATCTACCAAGATCCAAAAAAAGCAGTGGTAACAATTTCAATGTCAGACAAAGTAAACTCCAAGTTAAAATTGATTACAACAGACTTAGCAGTTATTACATACTAGCAAAGGGAATATTACAACTTGAAAAGACAATATTAATAAATACTAGAACACCTTTTTTTTTTTTTTTTTTTTTTTTTTTTTTTTTTTTTTTTTTGGACAAGGTCTTGCTTTGTAGTTCAAGCTGGCCCTGAGCTCAGCCTCAAATTCACATCACAGCAATCCTCCTGCCTCTGCCTCCCAAGTGCTGGGATCACAGGTGTGAGCCACCACGCCCGGCACTAGAACACCTCTTTTTACAAAAGAAATACTGCTGAACAAAAAAAGATGAAATAAATAGTAACATAATCAGCCTCTGCCAAGCCTAGCCCACCAGGGAAAACAGACCTAAGAGGTAGGTCTTTTGCAATCAGTGCTCATATTGGAAAATAGAAAAAGCTCAAATAAATAATCTTGATTTCCCTGTAGGCTAGACTGTGTAAGAAGTGCAGTGGGTGTCATGCAGTGAGCCCTAGCAAGAAGGACTCTGGGCACCACTGAATAGCAATCTAGCTCACAGTTTTCTTGTGACTGGAATGAGATCAGAATGCTATGGAATCTCCATTTCCTTCTGAGCCAGATGACATGACTGTTGCTTCAAGTAAGAGGCTCCAGAAGCACCAACTGCTTTTCTGCAGTCACTGAGTAAGTGTGGCAGGGTGCTGAAATCTGAACAGAGGCCTCCAGTGCATTTACCTCCCCAGTCAACCACACTTGAAGGAAAACTCACTAGAAGAGTAAAGAAAGCATGTTAACTATAGTTACTGGTGAGTTGGTGGAGTCATTTCTACCTGCAAGATCCTGGACTTTTGCAGAATTGAAGCCAGCAATAATTCACTGATCTCAACTCAGGTATTATACTCAGATCCTAAACAAGGGATGATGGCTATCTCCTTGTGACAAAACAAGTTTGATCTGCATGCTACTTCTATACCATCTATAGAAGACAACAAATACACACCATAAAGGTACATTTTGGTATTGTTTTTATCTTTGTTTTGTTTTTTGTTGTTGTTGTTGCTATTATTCTTTTTCTTTTTTTTCCTGAAAACTATCATTTTTTATTTCTGTACACTACAGTTACTGAATCTGTCTAATTTCCAGCTTTTGTCTCCTCTGAACTGCTCTCATTTTTACAGAAAAGGGAAAATAGTCTTCTATTTGCCTGATGCTGCTAAATATCTCTATTCTCCTCTTCTTTCTTCATCCACTAATGATCTCTGGTCAGAATCATTACCTAGAAGTTAAAAACATTTCAATCTTTTCTAATTTCTCTTTCAGCAGTATTATAGGAGTGTGAACAAAGTTTCTAGTGGTCCTGCTCTTCTTAGTGTTCTCCTATATTTGTTTCTTTGGTCCTCTATCATTTATAAGGTCCCTGAGGTCCTCTGATCTCTATAGATCCTCTAACCCT
>PVIR01052414.1:0-10079 GCA_004026965.1 Petromus typicus
ATTTTTAATTAATTCTCTTTTCATGATAATTAACAGTAAAGCAAGAAAGAAATGTTTTAATGTAGGGCAGGTCTGGGTTTTATTTTCTTGACATTTTCCAGTAACAACTCACCAGCAGAAGTGATTCTAAAAAATCAAATTTGTCTTACTTCATTGTACAGGGGATGGACCCCAGGGCTTCATGCTGGGCACGAGCTCTAGGCCCAGCCAGACTGTCAGAGTGAGGCAATGGGAGCCGATAAGCACCACCGGTTCTGTGTATCAGGAGGGGGCTGTGTACATTCAAGTAAAGCAGGAAAGGCTGGGCACACAGACTCTGAAACGCACAGACACACCTCTGCATCACTGTGATCACAGCTCTTCCTTCCAAGGTCTTTCTCAACCCATCGTATAAAGGGCAGAAATACAAGACCAAAAGATTTGAACTACTGCCCCACCAAACCCAGGACTCCTTGCACTTAGGAGCAGAATTTCTATTATTTGTGCCGCTGCTCCCTGAACAAGCCTGAGATCAAGTAAGTGCTCGATAAACACAATTGACTATAGAGCACTTTTTCAATCCTTGCCCCTTCTCTTTCAGTGTTTTTCTTATCACCCCAATTCCTGCTGTCACAGGCCCCTCGGGCTCACAGAGGCCTTTGCCCACTGCTGACCTGAGGCCATGTGTTTGGGGAAAAGGGGAAAAGGATTTATTCACAGGGATCTCCGAGGGGCAGAGGTGCCCACTTGCCTCGGCTCTCCACCTCACCAGGCGCAGGCGTGTGAGGAGAGCTGAGGGGCAGGAAGAGACGCACATCCCGGGCCTGCTTCATTCTCTCAGCCACTGTCAACCATTCTGTCCTGGGAAGGACACTGGCCCCAACTTCCTAGAGCCTGAATCCATCTATTCTGTCATTTCTTTGGGACAGAAGGAAAGGGGGCATCGCTTACATTGTCAGCAAGGACAAGATTGGTGAAACTACTTATCTCTAAAACCAAAAACCTAACTTTTCAAGCTCCATTTTATGGTGCCTGCTAGTTACACTGGGGCCCCCGAGCCAGACATCAGGCCTTAGAGGCAGTGGACATTCACAGGCAGCACGACAGCCGCACACGTCTGCACGCATGCCTGCGCGGGCCGACATGCATAGGTGAGTTTCTTTCAGATGTTCTCGAGGAAGAAACAAACACTTATAGATGCAAAAATAACTTTTAGTTTTACAATTGAAAAGACTTGGGGTAGTATTACATTCTATGCTAAGTCAGTATTTAAAAAGAGTAAAAGAAATGTGACTACTTTTAGGGCACAGTTTTGAGCCAGTCATACGATGTGACACAGGGCACTTGATGTTTGGCGAAAGCACTGAAGACCCATTTGCAATGCCGCTCACTGGGCTCAGCAGCGTCGTCTAGGACTTTTCTCATGCTTTGGCGTCTGGACTCCTCCTCTGGAAGGATCCATCACGTCAAAATCCTTGCCCATCTTTTTCCAAGCAAGCGGAGCAGTTCTCTGCAGCTCAACTCCACAGTGAGTCCAGCAGCTGTGGAGCACCTCCTTTGTTCACTACATGTGGCTTGTCTTCAGGAAACGTGTAGTTTTACTCTGCAGATTTATTAGGAGTGTAATCAAATAGGCTCTAATATTTTATCAGTGATCAGTGCACAGAAGAACATTTTAACATATAGCAGCTTTTTTATTTTAAAGAAGTGAAGGGGCCGGGGATTTAGCTCAGTGGTTCCGGCGCCCGTCTTGCAAGCGCAAGGACCCAGGTTCGATCCCCAATTACCCACATACAATACTGGGTGTGGAGACTCACCCCAGCAGCAATCAGTGCCACACACCACAGTGCCGGGAGTGGTGGCTCACGCCTGTAATCCCAGCACTGGGGAGGCAGAGGCAGGAGGATTGCTGTGATGTGAGATTGAGGCTGAGCTCAGGGCCAGCCTGAACCACAAAGCGAGACGCTGTCTCAAAAATAAAAAAAGAAGTGAACAGGTAAAATTCATTCAGAGGTAATTCACAGGAGTAAAAATCCTTCTGCCTGGCAACAGCTGAAAGATCAGATCTGGACTCCATCCTCTCTTCCGGTATCGCCCTCCTCCCTTCCGGTATCACACTCCTCTCTTCCGGTACTGCCCTCCTCTCTTCCGGTATCGCCCTCCTCTATCCCACTAACTCCCCCGCCCACTCAGAGCTTCTGGAGAAGAAGCGGGTAACATCGAGTCGTTATGTTGAAATTACAGAAAGCGTGTGGGAGCGCCACAGCTCTGGGGAGGTATGGACTGGATTAAGTTGAGCGTTGGTCTCATTGTCACTTGCCTTGGGCTGTTTGTTGGCATAACAAGTCATGCATTGGTGCCAAAAGCAGGCTAACAGAAGAGCCGTCACAGTTACCATGTTAGCTGGGGAAAAGGGCTTTAAAAGAAGCAAAAGGGGCACCACGGTTAACGGTGGGACCCTTAATCACGAAGAACATTACCTGAATCAAGACTCAGTGAATGCTAGCTGCCTTCATTTTCCTTTGGGGAAAGGAAGTTTACGTTTTTATCACAACTAAGGTTCTCATGAATTGTTAGTTTTTGACCTTCTGAGGTGGCTTTTATTTACCTTAACAGCTTTTATACCTTCTTATGCCCTCGATCTTTTTTCTCCCAGCCTGTATATGTGTGTGTGACAGAGAGAGAGAGAGAGAGCATGCACACACGCACACGCACGCGCACACGCACACACGCACACGCACGCACACACACACACACACACACACCAGCAGGGTCGCTTGGGATTAAACCGAGAGCCTCGTGCCGCTGACCACGTGCTGTGCCACTCACCGCCCAGGCTGAGCCCTCACCTGCCCAGGTGTCTCAGAGCCACGGGGCAGCTGATAAACAGCAAAGGAGCGCAGACCCTTTCCATGTTTTTCTTCAAAGGGATTCAATAAACAATCTCCAGCAACCTCGCGGACATCTTCTCTTCTCTCCTATTGTCTTCCATTATGTTCTGCAGCTGTAGTTAACCTTCTCTTAAAAACCTGAATAAAATCTCAGAAAATAAACATTTACAATCTACTTACATGTAATATATTTATATGTAAAGTATAAAAATAAAAAGTGTTAATCAAATCCCCCAAATAGCCCCTGAACAAAATTATTTCTACTTTCACTTTTATAACTTTGTTTCTTATCACTTACATGTTGTTTAATTCAGTTTACATGCTATGTCTAAGACCTATCTTTTCCTGTAGCCTCTAGCTTATCATTCCACTCCATCCCCAACCTTTGCATTAAAAACCACGTGTGTTGGGCTTGGGTTGTGCCTCAGTGGTAAAGCTCTTTGCCAGCGTGTGTAAGGCCCGGGGGAGGGGGGTGGTTTCTAAAACGGAACAGAAAAAACCCAAACTCTTCTTGGTGAAATTGGGTTGGGGTGGAGGGCCGGGGATAAGGAATAGTTAATGGTCATCATAGCCAAGCCTGTAGCACATACACAAAACTAGTCCATGATTAGTGGCTGACAAAGTGTTCGTAGATTGTGGCCTTCACTCCTATTACAGCCTGCATGAGACACATTCCTGTCACTAGAAGGAAGAACTCAACACCCACGACTTCATGGAGGTGAGGTCATTCTGGCTCATGGTTTTAGTGGATTTAGTCCATGGTCTGCAGGCTCCAGGGCAGGAACTGCATGGTGGAGGGGAGCTGTCCACCCCAGGGAAGCCTGGAACAGAAGAAGAGAGAAAGTAGGAACAAGAACGTGCATTCCAGTAACATACTGCCAGCCGGGTCCCACCTCTTACCACCCTCAGCCTTGAACTACTCCGTGGAAGAATGCACTCATAAGTATGGTGCCCCCGATCTAGTCATCTCCCAACACGTGAGACTTTGGGGAACTTTTTAGATCTAAAGCATAACAGAGGAAAAGGGTAGCCCAGAGGGTGCACACTGAGAAGGAAGCAGTAACCTATGAAAAGTCAGAATTTCTCTCTGCTTGCCTCAGCTCTGCATTCCTTCCTGTGAATGAAGTGATAAAGCTGTCGACATTCTGCACCGTGATTTCTCAAATGAAGGAAGGTCATCCGGCACCTTTGACCAAGCACCATGAAGACCAAGTCACTAATTGTGCAGTGTCAGGGGAAGGATGCGCAGAACTTACTTCACTTTCCCTGACTCCCTACCCATTATTTTTAAGGTAAGATATTGGTGGAAAGTCCAGAAAGACTATGATTTTCCCAAAGCTAATTGAATGTCTGAATTTAGATTCTTCTCCCGTGGTACACACAGCAGACGTGCAAGTCTGTGCTCACCGTGAGTCTGGAAGACGCTAAGTCGTGAGCTGGGTGCCGAATGTCACCGGCTGTCCCTTCCCGGTCTCTGACTTCAGCGGGCCTCGCAGGAGCATGCCGAGGTCGCTGCCGGCCCGGAGCCCGGTGTGCCCGGAGCCCGGTGTGCCCGTCGGAGGGCCTGCTTGGTCAGCGAGCGCCGCCACCGGCCTGACCTCCCAGGGGCTCCCTCTCCTGCGCAGGGAGGAGGCTGTCCTCACCTCCCCGCACCCCTGTGGGACGCTCCAGGCATCCTAGGGAGCCCAGTCACTGTGTTCGTCCTTTAAGAGCAAGAGGAGAAAAGTGGAAAAACAAGCAGTAGGTTTCCATAGGTGCACAAGAAATTCTGAGAAAATTTCCTTCTTCCCCGGAGAAGCTTACCTCATTGCTCAGGGTTCTTTCATCTCGTGCCATTTCCCTAAACCAAGTATTAAATTTCCCCCTTGAAGTGAGAAAAATAAATCACCGAGGAGGAACTGGCAGCTCTCGTTAAGGAAAAACAGCCCGAGGTAAACATTGGCAGTGGACACGGCTCCCTCTATTTCCTCCCTGAGTGCAGGTGTGTAGCACAGTCTCCAACTTCCAGAAACCCGATTTAATAAGAGAACGTCACACCGTGTGTAGCTGCCTGCCGTCCTGCTAACTTTATCATACACGTCAAATTACTTACGCATCTGTGGTTTGAAAACAGGCTTGACACAAGCCACTTGTGTGATTCCAAGAACAAAGGCGATGCTGCCGTGCGGGGAGGCGGGAGGCCCGGTCCCGTCGCTGGGCCGCTCCCGCCGCCGACTTCCCGCCGCAGCGCAGCGCAGGGGCAGCTCCGCCCGAGGCGCCAGAGCTCCGGGCCGCGGCCGTCCGCTCCCGGCGAGGGACTTTCTCCTGCGCGGCCTTGTCACAGCGCAGGGACAGGGAGAGTCCGCCACATTTTGGACACACAGGATCTGTACGTGAATGAAGTGCAAAAACTAAGCCCGCAGTCTGCACGCCCGTGCGTGTCTCGGGCTCCGAGCCCGGCAGGTGGAGCCGCGGAGCACGCGGAGGACTCGGAGCACGCGGAGCACGCGGAGGACGCGGAGAACTCGGAGGACTCGGAGCACGCGGAGGACGCGGAGCACGCGGAGCACGCGGAGGACGCGGAGGACTCGGAGGACTCGGAGCACGCGGAGCACGCGAAGGACGCGGAGCACGCGGAGGACTCGGAGCACGCGGAGCACGCGGAGCACGCGGAGGACGCGGAGCACGCGGAGGACGCGGAGGACGCGGAGGACGCGGAGCACGCGGAGGACTCGGAGGACGCGGAGCACGCGGAGGACGCGGAGCACGCGGAGGACGCGGAGGACTCGGAGGACTCGGAGCACGCGGAGGACGCGGAGCACGCGGAAGACGCGGAGCACGCGGAGGACGCGGAGGACTCGGAGGACTCGGAGCACGCGGAGGACGCGGAGCACGCGGAGCACGCGGAGGACTCGGAGGACTCGGGCCGCGGGGCAGCTCGGGGTGCAGAGCTGGAGGCTGGCGCTGAACGCCCGATGCGCGGCCCGTGCCTGGAGCGGCCAGGGCGGCGCGGACGGAGCCCGGCCCGGGTGCACTGAGCCGGAGCAAGACCCGGGCGGAGGTCTGCGGGCACGAGTAGCTCCGGGCCCGCCACGCCGCCCGAGGGCGGGTAGAGATTCTTCCCATTCAAATCCGCTGCAGGGAGCGCCCTGACAGGAACGTCACTGCGTCCTGACCGCTGCGCTCAGTTTCAGTCTGGAATCCGCGCGCTCTCTCGTGCGCTCGAAGCCGCTGAAAGGCACGTTGAGAGAAGCGGGACCCAGGCCGGCCCGCGCGCTGCTGCAGGCGGCCGCCAGGGGGCGCTGGGCGCGGACCGGGCCCGGACCGGCGGGAGGACGCGCGGGGCGGCGGGCGGGGCGGGAGGCGGCGCCGGGACCGGGATCCGGGACGCGGGGAGCTCAGCAGGCCGGCCCGCTCCGACAAAAGCCGGCTCAGCCAGCGTCCCGAGACGCAGGCCCTGCTCAGAAGCAGCGCGCACGCCAGTGAGGGTGGGGCGAGCTCACGGCGCTGGGCCTCGGCCCCGCGGGGTGAAGCCGCTGCGAGCTGCCGAGCCGGGACGGCGGCCGCGGCCGGGGCTCCGGGGCTGCCCCCGCAGGTCCCGCCTGGCCGCACTCCCGCTCCTCCGCAGCTGCCCAGGAGAGGTGGAGACGCCGTGTCAGGTGCACACTCGTGCTGATGGCGGCGCAGCTCGTAATCACTGAGTCTCGGAGCCGCTGGGCGGATACATGAGAAAATGCGGGGTTTACCCTCGAGAGAGCACTGCTCTGCCGTGAAGAAGGACACATCGCAGTCATCTGAAGGCAATGGCTGCACTTGAGAGCATCTTAAGTGACATAAGTCAGACGCACGAGTGTCCCGTGGTTTTTCTTCTATGGGAAATTCAACATAGAAATAAAGTACAAAATAAAAGATAGGAGGATGGAGAGAGAGAGAGTTCTGCAAATGGGAAGAGGAACAGGAACAGGAAGAGACGGGAAAGGGGGAGGGGACGAAGGAAGAACCGAGATGTGTCTGGACATGAATTATCTCCCCACGAGGAACGAGATCACGGAGTCAGAGCCAGATGCCGACGAGGAAGGAAAATCCAGCAACACGAAGATCGGAGCAGCAGACGGGGCAGCGCTCGTGGGAGTCCCAGCGCTCTGGGCGGTCAGGCGGGGGGACCGAGCTCAAGCCGGGCCTGGGGGACGTGGAGAGGCCTTGTCTTGAGGCGAAAAAGGAAAGGGTTGAGGGTGAAGGCCCTGAGGTCACTGCCCAGTAGGAGAGAGAGAGAGTAAAGCAGTCTGACTTGTCATTCTGAATTGGAACATAGACTTCTGAGTTCCTCCAAATGCAGAAATTTCACCAACCAGACTCTTCCTCACGTTCCCATCAACTGTATTCGTCTTACACGAGATGAAGTGTCTTTAAGTTTAATTAATACAAGCAGACTCTCCCAACTGAACACATTCAGGGTTTATTTTCAAATTCAAATTTCTCACTTCTTCCAGTTGTTGGCAAAAGGTTTGGACAACCAATACATAAACGCCGACTCCGATGAAATATTCCTCAAGGTTTCTCACCTTTCACCAGCGTCGCAGCAAAGCGAAGTGAAATACTTGAAAAGCAAACTGAGTTCATTGGCAATAGATAATACAGCCATCATCACTTTAGAGTAAGACATAAAAATAGTATTTGTTCTAATAGCTATTTGGGAACCTGCCTGCACATGATTAATTCCACGTGATTCTTTAGAATTTCATTTATTCACCTCTTGTCAGTTGTCAATAAACTACAATCAAGAACCAGTGGCAGCCTGCAGGCCATCAGCACCAGGGAGTTCACAGTCCGGAGCTGGATTTCAGACTTTATAGTCCTCAGTGCCCCTCCCCCACGCCGTCTCCCTTCCCTCAGTTATCCGCGGGGCTGCGTTTCGTTTGACTCCGCGAACAGAAACAAGGCGAGAGCAGGATCTCCACGGTCAGCCAGCATGTCCTCAGGACGGCGATCTGCGCCAGTGCGGCCCGCAGGGAGGGGAGCGGGTCACCCCGCAAGTCCTCCACGAGGGCAGCTACGGGGAGTCTGCGTAACACGCCGACCCCAGACACGCTGCGAAGGTGCTGTGGCGCTCTCTGCAGAAAAGCACTGTTCAGTTTTATTTTCATGGCAGATTACCAGTGGGCCAAGTGTTATAACCGGCGGGGACACAAGAAATGGCAGCCTTCATTAACGAGTAGTTCAGAAAGTTATTTCTTTTTCTTTTTTTTTTCTTTTCTTTTCTTTTTTTTTTTTTTGAGACAGGGTCTCGCTTTGTGGTTCAGGCTGGCCCTGAGCTCAGCCTCAAACTCACATCACAGCAATCCTCCTGCCTCTGCCTCCCGAGTGCTGGGATGACAGGCGTGAGTCACCACGCCCGGCACTGTGGTGTGTGGTACTGGTTGCTGCTGGGCGTGAGTCTCCATGCCCAATATTGTATGTGGTTACGGGGATTGAACCCAGGCCCTTGCATCTGAAAGACAGGCACTGGAACCACTGAGCTAAATCCCCGGCCCTCAGCACTGTTATTTCTGAAGATCTTTCAAGCACAGATTTTGGATCTGGTCTTATCTCTCACCAGGAGATGTCTTAGAGAACCTCTTTTACTGTGGTTCTCTTCTGCTCCTGATAATTCTGGCTGAAATGGCAGAGATAAAAGAAATCAGAATGTATACAAAGGGACACACTATAAGTGAGAAAGTGTGTATAATAACATTGAATGGGGCAAAAAGCTGTTGATTGTGGTTTTAAACATTTCAATGTGCTGAATCTTTTTGTCCTAAATAGTAAGACAAATCTTTACAGGGTACTCATTTTCTCTTTATTTTAAACTCAGTTTCTTAAGTTTCACTGTAAAATATCCAAAGTCTGTGATATTTCCCTCCCCATGATAAACACGGCAACATTAACATACTTTGTTAGATTTACACAATGCTGTTCTTTGCCATAACACATTTTCACGTTATTCTTCAAAGAAGCTCTGCACTGGAAAAAAAAAAAGGCATTCCAAAGCAAGAGGCTTTGGTTCTGTTTTTGATTTTCTTTTAATTGACCTGACCTTGAGAAAATCTCAGCTTTTTCCTCCATTTCTTTATCTGTAGAAAAAGGGATTTGAATAGGTTATATATAAAGTCTTCCAGCTTTTAAAAATAGGGCTTTTATTTGGAGTGTGTTTAAATGATGCCAAAGCCCTCAGCGACTTGTGTGAGCACGGGCCTCTGGACGGAGTGGGGAGGAGGCCCCGCCTCTGACTCCCAGCTCTCTCCCCTGGGCTAAATCGCTAAGTACTGAGACTGAAAATCAGACCTTTGTCTTCGTTATCACCATATTCTTTTATTCCTGGCCTAAACAAATCTAAAGTGTTGCTGCCATATAGGATTTTTTAACTAGCAACAAAATATTTTAAGTAAACAGTAATCTGAAAAGTTTTTCATCCCAGTGAGAAAACGAAGGAAGAACTCCTACCCCGAGCTGCCACCCGCTGCCCCAGGAGGCTCTGTGTCTTGGTGGCCCTGTCTCTGGGAACAGGATGTCACTGTGCCACAGGAATAGGCCGTAATCATTCCTAATTCCCCAAGCACAAAGAGACAAGGATACTTGCCTAATTAAATTAATTGTATCCAATAATAATTAGATAAGTTTCTCAGAGTTTTATTGTCTGTTTATGTGCACTTAGACTAACCCAGCTTTATGGATTTCTTAAATAAGGGTACCTGAGGTTTTAAAGCTAAACCATTCAAGAAGCACTAATCGAACTGCAGTGTGGTCCTCCCTCCTCCTGGAGGCGCCCTGTGGGCAGGACCAGTGATTCTTCTCCTTGTCCTAGCACTCCAGAATTGGGGTGACTGCCCTGAAAGCAAAGGGCCAGAGGCCCAGCTCCCTGAGGACTACTCCCACTCACTGTCTCTTGTCTCCATGCAAAAAGTTCAGCAGGGAAGTCCACGCTCCTTACGACGTCCTTCCTTTCTCCAGCTTCATTGTAGGAGACCAGCTGGCCCCAGTGCCTCCTCCAATCCAGCTTTGCTGAGGGGCTCTCGGCTTTGAGAGCAACTGGAAACCCAGTGATGAAGCTAACGCATATCTGACATCCGTTTGCCTCTCTGGTCATTTCTTGGTGAGTTTCTCTACGGAAGAGTAGAAAGCTGTCCTTAGCATCTCAAATTTCTATCAAAATCAGTATAATCAAGAACCAAATTGTACAGCTAATGACTACAG